>JAPMOR010005192.1:1136830-1149029 GCA_026543865.1 Argiope aurantia
TCCATGATATTCGGTTATATGTTGGATCTGTAAATAGGGCTATTAATCAGATGACGAGTTGACATTCGGTTTGGCTATTGATGAACGCTATTATATAATAACATTGAAAGGCAGATGAGTGAGTTTTAGTAACATTAGAATTGTAGGCCTGCTCCCAGTTTTGAACCAAATCTGCCAAATGGTAATCTCTCTGTCAGCTACCATTTCGTGTGTATGGGAACCTGATAAATCAGAAATTACCAATGTAATGCGTAATCTTAATATTACAGTGGATTCAAATTTTTTTTTTAGTTCTTCAAGTAATAGGCGTCTGAAACTCATTCATATGTTCTTCAGAACATTCTGAAGCTAAGCATAAAAAAATATTACAAATTTGAATGCGAAAGCAGACCACTTACATTTGTTTACAGTGGAATTCAATTTTCTTTCCTTTAAATATTACAGGTGGATGCAGCGAAAACTGTGATCGCCAGAGGTACCAGAGGGTTTCAGGCTCGAGACCCGATTCTACTGAAGAACCGTCGTGTTAGCGGGTTTGATGCCCGTTAAATCCATCAGGGCCAAACGTCCTCCTGCTGAGAGGGGGTTGACGGTTGAAAATTATGAATCAATGAATGATTAATTAAAAATTTTGACCACGATTGAAAATTACGAGGTCCGTGCGAAAACAGCCCTGGTGTTGCTTTAAAAACGGGACGAGTGCGAGCAACTCCCTAGAACATTGCTGCATCTCCTCTAAATCTGGTCGATCACCGATAGCAGAGTAAAAGATGACGTCTTAACAACTGGTTGAAGGTTTCCTAAATGGATCAGTCTTATAGTTCCTGGCCTCAGATCTTGCATTTCAGTGTGATAAAATTGCCCATTTCGTTGTTATAATCTATAAAACTATAAATTTTCATATCATTTCAATAACTTCTAGGAACTTCGCAGAATTGTGCCTCACCTTTTCCCTCCGCACGGTAGAATCATGATGATTCCAGTGATTGAGTATGGCATGGAAAATGAGAAAAAGAATACTCGAAACGAGAAATTTAGTTCTTATTGTCTGACAAAATGAAATATTATTAAATATACACAACTTTTTAGCATTTAACATTTAAATTACATGTAGTTACTCTTAGTTAACTTCGTGCGATGAGAAATTTAGATCTGATTTTTTCTTTCAAAACTTTATTTTAAAACTGACGAATGATATACTTACATCCTTCCCCTCGCAAGATGATTCGGGCCGGACTGTTGGGGGTGAAGGTTGCCACCGCCGTCATGGATCTTCTGAACCTAATAATAAAAATAATTCGAATAAAATCTAGGAAGGAAAGGTACACATTTTTACTGTCGAGTGATTTCAAAACATTGAGAATTAAAAAAAAAAAACTAACTAACATTTCTAATGACAAAATATGACATCTTTTGTATAAAAATTAGGCTATAATAATGCACAAATTTACAGTTTAAGAAACACCATCAGAGTTAATGAATTTTTGTTTATTTGTTATTTTGTGCTTATTTCATCGCAAAAGGGATGCCAAATATCAGAACTATGCACGATACATTTAACCACTCAACAAAATGCGTACAAATTTATATAAATTAGAGTGAGTTTAGTTTAGTTATATTAACGTCCCGTTTGAAGCAACACTAGGGCTATTTTGGGACGGACATTGTAATTTTGAACCGCGGTCAGATGACGAGGACGACATCTGAGCTGGCATCCCCCTCTCCACACCACACCAGCGGGAGTACGTTTTGTCAGGACGGATTTAACGTGCAACAGACCCCCTTACACGACGGTTCTTCGGTGGAATCGGGTCTCGAACCTGAAACCCTCCGGTTCCGTAGCCGAGACCTTACCACCAGGCCACCGCGGCCCCATAAATTAGAGTGAGAAATGCGGGAAAATTAATTTTTAATGGTTACTATAAGTGAAAATTTGATTAAACTGAAAGAATGTAACTTCTAAATTTAAAATTCTTTTATCTGAAACTTTCTTTTTTCAAGAAAATATGGTAAGAAAATAATTTTATCAATGTATATTAATCAATTTGATATTGAAAAAGATAAAAAAATAGTCAGAACATTAGCCTGAAGCAATGCTTAAAGTAGTTTAATCGAGTTAGATAATAATTTTTTTTGGATAATCTTATTGTGAAAGATTAAAATATAAACGTATTTTTAATGAATTAAAAATACATTCTGAGCATCTAATTAAGATTTCAGTTCCTCGACGTGAGTCAAAAAAATCCTTAGCTCAAATACGACGCTGTTTACTTCTAATTAGAAATGTTTTGAATGAGTGCAGTTGAATGTATTCAGTTTTGAAAATGTAAAAAGGGAATAGTGATGTGCGAGCGTCAACACGGACAGATCTCATGAATAATACTTAAAAGAGTGCTCAAAACGAAACAACAATCCTTATTTGCTCGCTTTCGACGACTGTAAACAATCAAAGTGAAAAATTGTGTATTATACTTGAGATACCGAAAATGATGCGTCTTTCATTTTAAAGCTTTTGCACTTGAAATGATGGGACGATCATTCCAACAGATGACAGTCCTCAGATCAAGCACTAAGTGAGTTCGGCAAGTTACTGTTCCGCTAAAGCAAATGATAAAATGAAACATTTTGTTTTTTAGGAAGAACAGTCATTTTAAGAGTTTGGTTACATTTACTTGAAAATGACCGAGGAATTATTAGAATTAAGTCTGTAGGAATAAGTAACATTGAATGCAATGTTGGAGATGTTGCGATCACCTTCTTAAATTGTCTGTGAGTGAAAAATGTCTGCTTGTGACTCGATTCCATGAGCACAAGATATTGCACCCTATTTCCACACTGTTACTCGACATTCTGAAGGCAGGATGATATCGTGACTGTCGTTGTGCATTTTGTGCTCATAGAATGGCATTCATTTGAGAGTGAGAATCAGCTCTGTCCGCTGAGATTAGCGAGAGGGTACTCACGGAACAGCGCTGGCCGTCTCCACTCGGATCCTGCCACTCTCTTCCCTGTAGTCGACGCTGATACACCGCCAGCCGATCTCAGCCATTACGAAAGTGCGCTCCACCTCGTACCAGCGGCCCAGGAACTGAAGGGGAAAAGACACCATTGGATTAGAGGATGTTGATGTCCTAATGCATACGATTACAAACTGATAGAGAGAAGGTATACTGATATACAACATGCTAGAAAATATAACAAACACTTATGCAAATGCACCCCGATTTCAAAAAAAAAAAAAAAAAAAAAGTGGAACCAACGTTTATCTCTTTTAAATATTGCCAAAAAATCAATTACGAAAATTGATTAAATGCGATGATTATTTGTATGAGAACACTTTGATTCCTCTTGAAATTGTAAAGCAAAAATTAAAAAAAAATTAATTTTTATATAGTGCTAAATGTGTAAAATGCCATCCCATGTTCCATTCGCATTCATCTATGAACACATTTTTGTGGACAAAATTCGCAATGATGTTTCTCTCTAAGTACAAAGAGAACTATCACACATTTAAATGAAGATACTTGTGTTAAGAATGTAAATGAATTGAGTAAAGGAAAACTGCGAAATACAAATGCTAATCCAGCAGCACATCACTCGAGCGTATCGATTTTAATTTGTTCAGCACGGATACTAATGACTATTCTGTTTGATCGATCCTTACTTGAATACGGTAGGAGAATCTAAAATGCTCCATTCGAATAATGTGCTTTTACTCACTCAAGATTTATGATTTCATTTTTTAAGCACAGATTTGGCTCTAAGTAGCTCAGAATGTTTCGTTTTACTTATTCGAACCGCATTTTAGAAAATCGTAGACATATTCTTATTTCGTTGAGTGACATCTAACAAAGGAAAATGAGCTTTCCAGAGTACAGTTTCTTCCACGGTATTTTTTTGTTCGTTATTGTGAATATATATTAATATATAGTTCAGAAATATGTTTGGTATATGCAGTTCTGATGATGATATGAAATGCATTTCATTATGTATAGATAAGTGATTTAACTCATTGCTATGATCCCCACCCCTTTTCTAACTAACTTTTATTGCGCATTTCATAATATAGCAATTTTGCTTAGTTGCAGTTAAAATCTCCTACAGTAGTTAATTTTGTTGGGAACATGAAGAGGAAGGTCAGTGATTGAGCATTTTGTGGTTGAGGCCAATTGCCTCGAAGAAGATGTCAGTTTGATGATCAAAATTACAAAATCTTGTACGGTTCCTGCAAAACAAAGAAGAATTGATATCCCCAGACCCAAGTCCTGAATAAATATTCGCCTCGTATCTCAATGAAGCCCTTCACCGAAATATATTAATTTCAACAGAATTCCTCAACACATACTCCCACAAAACACTCCCTTTATCAACATTGTATTGTAAATAGTTATTTATGTGTGTGTATTCACAGTATGTAAATTTTAATTTTTTTTTCTTCTTCTTAATAAATCTTCCGACGTATATCCTTTCAACCAACAAGGAATCCTAGAGATTCCAAGTTCGGGAATATTCTGTGGCGAAAGTAAGAAAGTGTTATGGCGGATTTTGTTAAAGGCAGCAGTGGGCCACAACAACTGCTTCTGTGGTGTCGGGGTGATCGGCTGTACGCAAGAAGAAGTAGATAATTTGTCATTCAGTTTGTACATTAATCTGTTTAATTATGTATTTTATGATACCTAAGCAATGAGTGGCCATTGTTACTTAAATTTAATTCATAGTGCATAATCTTAATTAAATCTCATCTTTTTAGTAAATCACTCGGTTAGAGCCTAAGCCATTCATTGCAAAACACTTGCATACATTTTCATTTTGTTTTCAAAATATAATTTAGTTTCTAGGGTAGTGAGTTTTGGAGCAATGCCCCCCACGTAGTTCCCAATTTCTTTTTTAGTTGTTTTCAGCAATTGACTCTTGCAGCGTACCAAAAATTTAAGTTGATTGCCATTACGAAATTAATATAATGAATTTGGTGTGTGTGCTTATCTCAGAAATTTGGTGGATGTGCTTTATATATAATTCTTTCAGTTCGAAGATGTTTCATGCATTGCCAGCAGAGTCTGTGTGGTGTTGCCCATGATAACATGAATGTCCGGCAAAATCGGAATTAAAATAATATAAAATAAAACTGTAGAAAAGAAATAAAAAGAGAACGACGTCTTTGTCGTAATGATACTGCGTGGGCAAGATGATAAAAACCGTAATAAATAACTGAAAATGAAGGTGTGCCAAACAAAGAGACAATGGAATTAGGAAATTTAATTGCACGTATTGTTATTAGAATTTAAATTATGTAAAAATGATTTTCATGATGCTTGATTTCCTCTTTACACCTCACTCCTTCCCTCGGATTTGTGGTACAGTGGCGGATCAGAAAAGAAAATCATTGAACTCAGCAAAAAAGCAATGAATTGAAAAATCAGTGAAAGAAAGGAAGTATTCTGATTGTTCTTTTATAAATTAGAGAGAAATCCTAGACTAATGACCACAAAAAATCTGAAAAAGAAATATGTTAGTATGCTTGGTGCAAGGATTTTAGTTTCAAGTCTTAAAATATCTCCGTAAAAAGTTACTAATTTTTAAGTATTTCTCAAAATTCAGTGAATCAGTCAGAGGTTCAAAAAAATTTCTTTTATCGCAATTGTTAGCTCTCTTCGATGGTGCACAGACTTTTTTCCCCTACAGAAACGATACTACGAGTAAATACGGGAGGTAAAGGTCCAAGATAACATAAAACATTAAGTAAAAAACTCGGTACATTAAATTTTAAAATACAGGCTTCAAGATGCGATGAGACACGATCGGAAATGTGATAGATTTGTACACACGCACACTTCTTTTAATAAATATAGATTGCTCAGTTTTCATTGCAGTTTCAATATTAGCATTGCCTACCATTAAATTCCGGAGAAATATGCAGATTGTAGTTCATAAAAAGAGTAGGGGGCCGGTAATTATCTTAGACTAATCATTTTATGAATGCCTTTGCTTTTAAGTTAAGATTATGAGGTCACAATGGCATTCGCGCAGCTACGGAGCGCAGTAGTCATTCTCAAAGGGCAATCCAAGTACATTTGAAACATTCTTCTTGAAGCAGGTCATGCATATAAATATCAGATTTCTTTCTGTTGTAGCAATGGGATCAAGATACTATTCTCATTTGCTTTCCAAATAAATGTCATTACAAATCAGACTGAAGAAAATGCATTCAATTTTTAATATTAGACGAGACCTTATATTCGCTTATTTTCTTTTTATTTCCTACGTAATGTTGTATTTAAGCGTTTAAAGACAGGCCATAAGTTGTTTGACTAAAAAGCTTATGTTGCACGATTGGATTTATCATGAAATTTATATTGTGCTGAAACGATGTTTAAAAATATTTGTGATAGTATGAGTAAAAAAAATTTTTTAATGAATAGGAAATTAAAGTATATTCAAATCAATTTTTCAAAAGTTATACACTGATCAAATATCTTCTGCTAACAAAATATATAATTTCAAAGCCTAATGCCACTTGATAAATAATTGCACAGAATAATTTTTCTCTTCTTCTTCTTTATTTTTAGTTTTCTTAACAAGTAAAATATTTGTCATGACTTCTTATTCTAATTCAATCGATTTCAAAATATACACTTATAATTCTTTTGTTTTACCGAAACTGTTGTCCTGCAATGATCTTATTTCTACATCATACCTATTTCTATTTAACAATTTAACAAAAGAATAACTTCTAAAATTCCAGCTAGGCACAAATAAACTATGCTTGGACACCATTTTTTCAACTTCCACACCACACAAATGAGAAGAATTTCGATTCTAGACAACATATTCAACTCCCCAAGTCCACAAACACTGCATAAATATTAGAAAATCAGTTTCCAGATCAGGAACTGTTCTGTACCAAAACTGAGACTTTAGTGGCCGCCGTGGCAGCCACAGAACAAAAAAAACAGCAGGAACATTCGCTTATATTTAAATGCCACGTGTTAAATATAAGCGAAAATTAGCATTTATTTTTTGATGTGAGCGCGATATACAGATAGTCAATCGACAACGTTTATTTTGTTTCAAGTCTGTCATATCAATCAAATAAGTTAGATAAATATTGTTGACTTACGTCTTGGGCGGAGAAATTGGACTGCATCGGCGGACTTGGACACGCCCCGAGCAATAGTGTTTGCGCATGGACATAACAGACGAGGAATGCGTAGAAAATCGCTGCACCAGTCACAAAGTGACAGTTCCGATGTCCTGCCATGATGCTTCGAGAGATCAGTTCCCGTCCCGGATCCGAGTCTTGCTTATATACCCAGGAAGTGGGCAAAAGTCATAAGCGAACTTGTGACCGATTTTCAAGAGCACCAGGGGTCACGATCAAGTAGTGACAGAACAGCTCTTCCGCCCGACTTTTCTGACCTGGACGTGAAATTTATCCGGTAATTAAGATTAAACAGAGGGAAATAAAAAGAGTGCTCCTGTTATTTTTTATTTTCTTTACTTTAAGAGTAATTGTTCCTCGGTTTTGAGTTCTCTGAAATTGTGGAATTTCAGTGATTTATAACTATTTTTAAAATACATATTTTCAGTTTGTAAGAGAAATTTCAGATGTAAATCTCTTTTACCTTGTAACGTATTACTGAAATAACAGAAATTGAAATCATTTCAGAAATAGATGTAAAGAATTTTGAAGCTAATAGAAAAATATTTTTGTAACATTTTTTTGTTTTTGTTGTATTGGAAGATACTGTGCATGACTTTTTTCTCTTAACTTGATGCAGAATTCTCTTGCGATTTATTTGAATACAATCATTAAACCAGGCAATGATCAAATAAGTATGTATAAATTAGAAAGAGAAATATTTCATTTTATGTTTGAACATGAAATGAAAACATGAATTTAAAAGAAGTTTTTTGGAACATTATTTTTTTAACAATAGACTCGCAGTAAATTTGTGAAAATGGGTATTTAAAAAAAATTGAAGGGAAAAGAGAGCAATTTTTTAATAAATAATTTGTGAAAAAAAAATCGAAAATATTATTTATATGTAGCGATAGCTATTTTCATGTTTTAGTGTAGGCTGAAGAAAGTATTTTATAATTTTTAAAAAATTCAAAATAGCAGATATACATCGCAACAGAATTCGATATTTTTTCTTCAAACTAGGCTGTGGTGCGAAAGGTGCTGAATTCCTAAATGTTGAATAATAGAGAGTGATTTTCACTAATTACAGTATAAGGTTAAATGATTTGACATGTTTGACGATTAGATTTCAAACAAAAAAATTATTTTGTGTCAGAATTAAAGAAGTTTTTATTGTTTTGCACTTAATGAATATGCACTCGTCCTTCTTTCTTAGGTATCTAAAAATATGCAGTTAATTATTGAATTCCAATAGCTTTGAAATTATTCTGAAGCAGGAAAGATGGAAAGAATTCGTGTTCCTCTTATAGATAGACCCATATATTAATTGTATAAAATTTTCTAATAATTATATTTTTTACTTTCAATTAAGCATGGCATTTTTTTTCTGATTTATAAAATAGAAGCTTTAATGGTCCATTTATGATTATTTTTTTTTTTTTGTTACGCTGGTAAAATTGAAGTTTCAGCAGGGAAATAATTGCTTAGATAGAAAGAAAGTCTGAATTGAAATTTAAAGGAAATTAAAACTGTTTTGATTTGAATTGCAATAAAAAGAAATGAAATAAACTGTGAATCAAATTTCTGCTAGTCCTATGAAAAAAAAAATATTTACGAAACAAACCTATACAAATAATTTATTTTTGCTTTTATAAATCTAAATGTGGTGAAGGTTTTAAAGATCCCACAATTTTCTCACAAGTTGAAAAAAATAATTTCTAAGATTTGGAATATCATATTGAATCAGAAGTTACATTTTTCCACGCTGTGCTAAATATTGTTTTTGAATTAAGAAGCTTATAAATGTTTTTATCTTTGCCAAGCAAGGACAAGCTTTATTAATAACATAATCGGGGAAAAACGAAATGGTACAAATCGCTTTGTGCATGTATTGTCAAACTAAATTAATCTGAAAAGTAAAAAAAAAAAAAAAAAAAGATAATTTCTGATGGGAAGTGACATCTTTTAAAACTGAAATGCGGCTATGCACGTGTTAGATAAAAAAAGTTATGAAATAAATGATTACTTCTCAAGGTGATGATAATGAGATTGAAAATTCTGATTTTAATACAGGTGCCTTCTATATGTGCCTTTAATCAGAGTAATAATAAATCTGTTAGCGAACAAGAATTTAAAAAATTAATGAGAATAATTCAGAAGGGATATAATTTTGGGATTTTTAAGTTAATAGCAATTAAGAAATAGCATTAGCTATGCGTAATGTAAGAATACTATTATGATTAAGAAATAATTAAATTTGTTCTCTTTTTCTGGAATTTAGAATTTTGCTTGATCTTTGCAATTATTTGTAGTTTATATGATGGGTATGGAGAAGAACATTAGCTCTTCTGTGTACATTGAGATTCTAATCTTGTTCTTGAATTTTGGGATCACACTCGGGATTTTTAATGTTCATTTATATTCCCGATTCTTTAATACTAACAAACAAAATTATTTCATATGATTAAGCAGATTCGAATTCTTTCATTGAAATTTTTCCTGCTTGCATTCACTTGAAAAGTCCACTGGGGGGGGGGGGGGGGGGTGGAGGACACTTGGACGAGGGAGGATCAAAAGTTGCTGTCAAGGTAAACTCGATTTCATTGACTGACTAATTGTTCCATTTCTGATGACGGAACATATCTCCATGTGATAGTTCCGCTTATGTGATTCCGGTAATGGGCAGGTACACAGCTCGCGGCATCCATATTGCCATTTGTGACGATCGTTCAGTTTCACCGTTTATCTTCATGGCAGAATGAATAGTTCTTTATGACTATGTGAAACTGTTCTGTTTACAAATGGGACTGCGGAATATATTATGCAACGGAAATCCTCAAGCAGCGGGTGACATGGTGCATTATTATTCAGCAATTGTATAATATTATGAATATTCAGAAAAATCGTTAAAAACTGGCACAAAATGTTTATGCTCTTAGGGTCATTAGCTGAACATTTGACATGTTTTGATAGTTTTTCTTTTAATCTGAAACAATTCCTCCCAATGAGACTGTCAATGAGTATTATGTAAGAATATTAAAAACAGCTGACAGATGCAGAGTATTTATGTATTTGTTAGATATTGTGACTAATGTAAGTCTCTAAAGCTCTCGGAATAGGTGATATTTCTTTACAAAAGAATCATATTAGTTCGTGCTATTATGGACACAGTAAGCTTTTGTCGCTAAATAATAGCGAACCTCAGAGTTCGAAACAAATAAAAACCGGAAAGAGCGAAAAATAGTTCTTTCATAGCAGGTTGAAAGAATCATTTCATTCGTCGGTTAAGTGGATAGATAACTACTGAAAATGTGGATCGAACGTCTGCTTCGATCTGATACCTTTCTGCTGACCTTGAACGCCAAATGTCGGCCGCTACATCCCGGACCTTTAGCGGCAAAGTAAATAAACCTGTCTTTGATCTCTGAGGTCAAAGTCAGAAAGAAAAAGAGATAATGAGAATTGAGATATCACCAAGAAGAAATAAAAGTAAACTAAATCACGAAGTTACAAACGTTGCGCAGTTGAAAATTTTTTGTCTTTCTTCCCCTTGAGCTGATGCAGTTTACTGATGCTGTTTTAGTACGCTTTAAAAGCCCAAGCTTGTACGAAATAATAGATTATTTAACAGAGTATCGTCCTCGTGCACACTTTTTTGCTCTTACCTCTGTTTTTGATATCGGCTATAATAATAATATGATAATAAAAATGTAACAAGTTTGAAAAGCATGGATACTTTATTTCAAACAGTTACAGTATTTTTCTTTCCGTGCTACTGCTATTGCTAAAATATATTATTTTGATCTTTATTGAATATGTTGATGGAAAATTTAACGTGGTATTATTTAGGGATACATTTGCCTTTCCTGAAGTCTGGCTTCAAAATCACTCTACTGGTAGAATATTATTATTAAAGGTCTTTAAGTAGTTTATTCGATTTTTTTTACATCGATGATGGCTATTCCCTTCCTTCAAGAAATACGTTTTTGCTTATGGCTAATAAGTGTCAGTTTGATACTGAAGGATCTATCTTTATTTTTAGTACTTCCATTTTATTTCTTCACGTTCTTCACAAAAACTAAAACTGTAAATAAAATCAATATAGTAATGGTACTTAAATAATGATAGTAAAAATAAGTAGAAATAGAAGAGAAGCATTAAAAAATAAGTACAGTTTTAGGAAGAATAAACAAGAACTACAATATTGCAGCATCAATGATCGCTCAGAAGCCATGAAAGGAATGATCGGCAGTATGTAAGAAACTCACATAAAGTTTCTTATTATCGTGTTGCATCGAAAATAGAATGTAATCGAAAAATAAATCTTAGAATGTTCGTAACAAAATTCCTAATGGAGATCATGAACAAAAGAACTCTCTGGTAACTGACGAATGACCAAACGAGTGCAGATTCAACAAAGTAACATATTTAATTAGAGACTAATGGGGTTGTAGCCATTTAGAACTTTACAGTATTCATTGGATTTAGATTGAAAACATTCGATATTCAAATAAGATGAGAGCGATAAGAAAAATTCATTCTATCAAAAACAAGAAAAAAACTTGGAGTAAGAATCTTGCTGCTTTTTGGGTCAATGGAATGGCAATCATTTCAGTCAAGCAGCGAACGAGGAAAATGCTGAGAAGATTAAAATTTAGATTAATTAGCAAGATTCGATTTAGAGGAAATCAGATGAGTAATCTTTATTTCCCGAGTAAGAAGACAAGAAAGTGAATAGAGTTTTGATAGAAAAACAAAATATTTGGGTATTCGCAGAGCTGATATGCGTCTTTTAGAGCAAAAATGAATATTAATATAGCGCCGCTTTGAAATAGGAACTCTAGCTATTAACGCTGAATTCTAGTTTAAAGATTAGAAAATTTTATTAAACTTTATCTTGTATGACAATATCCCAAACCTTTTCAAACACAGAAAAACTTACTAATCCTGAATAAAATATCTTCCAATGAAGGTCCTCCCGGTGTGACCAAAAACATAAGCATTAATCCAATTTGACAATAACAGAGAAAAAAAATCATTTAAAAAAATTTGAAAACA
>JAPMOR010005192.1:1149129-1194372 GCA_026543865.1 Argiope aurantia
ATATATATATATATATATATATATATATATATATATATATTGTTTGGCTGAAATTTAAACAGACACACAGAGAGAAAATTATTTCCTTCAAATCAAGATAGGAACACAGAATTCTGAAAATATCGAGTTTTAAAAGCTTTTACTACACATGATATTTGACCATCAACTTCGTGAAAGATCGAGTCCTTTCATGCCGTGAGGAGGTACTTGTGTTGGATCCATCACGTGAGAGAGGGCAGCTGAAATTTCGTATTTGACGCGACCCATCGATCATCGGATGTTTGATCAGTGCCTTTATAAAACTGACAGCGCTCTCCGGGATCTATGCTGAGTCCACTTCAGAAAATTTTCATGGATTTGTCCATTTTATTGGCCATCGTCTGCGCTCTGTCCTGGAAGGAAGGCACAGCGGCCAAGCAGCCGGAGCCCGGGGAATGCGTGGAATCCTTCATTGATGTTTATCCACCTCGGGTAAGCATGAAATTAAAAAACAAAACAAAATTACAATTATAAAAACCTTAAAGATACCTATGTGTATCAAATTTTAGAAGAAATATGTTTTCAAATTTTTTAACAAAACACGTTTTTTTTTTTTAAATAAAAATCTTTATATAACATAATAAGATTAAAAATAGCCGCATATTATCGGATTTACAAGGGTTTTTTTTTTAAATGTTTTCGAAAAGACTAGAGGAATTATGTTCGATCTTTGACTATGTAAAGAGTATGTTTGTACTTTCATTTCATTGTGAAGATTTAAATGCTAGAGTTATATATTAAAGAGACCGATCCAAAAATACAGAAGAAGGAAAGGATTTGGCTACATCCCGCTTCAAAGAAAATAAATATTGCTTTTCAGCATTCGTTAACATGTTTTCAACATCGTTTTGTTTGCTAAACGCAATCTTCATGAGTATTTTCATAAAAGTAACACATATATCTGAGAAAATATAAAGGTATTTATAAACAAACTATTTATTTTGTTTATAATATACAGAGCTTCTCATCAAATTATACGAAACTCACAGAATACATGACAATGTTCGCGAAGCATTATAAAAAATATTTTGAATATTCAAAGAAATATAAGTATTTGTAATAAATACATTTTAATTGTACAGATGAGAAACATAGCATTATTTCAATACTAAATATATAGAGCGTTTTAAACGAACATTTCAGTTACACACTGCTTAGATTCGAAAATGAACGTTGAAATACGTTCATTTTCGAATCTCAGAGAAATTAGACGCTGAGAGTTTTTACAGATCTATAAATTTAAAATATTCTTATGAAAACCTTTATATCTTATTCAACACATGCGCTATTTTCATGAAAATGCATGTGAATATTATGCAAACCAAATAAAATTTTTGGTGAAAATGGAAAATTATGTTAGGATTCAAATGTTTCTCACTTTCAGTACTTTTAGTCCAGCCTCCTTAATGGTATCATTACGGAATTGGTACTGAAAAATGTGAATTCAACCATATTTTTTTTCATGGTCATCGTCCAACCTTTTTGGAAAAATTCGAGAAATCTGTAAATTTGAAAAGGTTCGAATACGTTTTTGCTCATATCCCTTCGTTTCTTTGTCCGAAATATTGTTTTTGTTTAATCTATGTATTGTTTACCACTTTTAACTGATTTTAACCGATGGAATCAATTCATACTCACGTGATATCCATGAGGGATGACAAACCGATAAAGTTTTGGAATCCATTGAGTATTCTGAAAGAGAAAAAAGGCACAGCTTGTTGTTATACAAATAACAATCTGATGTTTTTGTTGTTACTTTTCAATAAATCTCAGCATGGTTCTGAAAGAAAGAAAGACACAGAAAATGAAAAGAAAAGAACACAGATATTGACAGTTACGCTCACATCATTATATTCAGCAGTTCGCGGGAGGAAAACATCGGAACGAAGCGCCAAAAGCGTAATCACAGATATTCCTACGCGATAAAAATAGTCCGCTCGCTTCATTCCAACAGTTTTAAGGCATGTCTAAAACATGTGTTTAATGATGTTTGTTAAGTCTCAAGAAACAAATCCATTGTTTTTTGTGGCTGGTATCTTCTGCCCTACTATTTACTTTTTGTATCATTGAACATCATGTATATCTTATGAGATACAATTATAAAAAGATTATTCTAAAAATAAATAATAATGCTATTAATGTATCCATAAATTGTTGGACATACTTGGCTTACGAGTTGACTTATTTATAATAGTGAAAAACAGCTAGAAGTCATCCCAAATGTCTCAACCTAAAAAGTATTTTTCCTTGAATCCAAAATCCAAACTCAGACTAAAATGTCGAGACTAATAAAACTAATAGTTAAGGATTGGTGGGAAAGATGGTATAATCCTTTCAAGGGGCGAACAGCCCATCGACATTTTAAAGACGTTTCGGTTAGCCGAATGGAGGGGGATTTTTATCCTAACCGAGTATACACTGGCCATGGTGTATTTTCTGTGCATCAGAGACGTTTCTTTGATCAAAGTTCGACTTGTCAATATGGCACCGAAGAAGGATCTATAAATCATATGATCAAATCCCGTGCACTATGGTGAGAACACAGACTCAGATGGCCAAGAAATGGAATGTCTCTCGAAGTCGAAGAACTCATCAAAATTCCAGCCATTAAATCTTCTATTAGGGACATTTTGCCAAAAATCTTGTCTTTAGTTTTCTCCTAATGTTAAAAATTAACATACATTTAATGTATTTTATACATTTTTTGATGTTTCACGATTTAATATGTAATGTAAAATGTAACTTTTTTTTTCCTTTTCTTTTTCTGTACCAATATGCGTTTTCTGTAGAGGGTTCTTTATTATTTGCAAGGGTCTAATGTCCAAGTGTAGTTTGTTCTTTCGTACTAGGTGGAGTTGCTCTTCGGCGCCCTAGCAACTTTCCCGTGTGGCCTCTGGCTAGGTCGGGTTTTCGCACAGTATCCTAAATGTCCTGTCAAGACAGGTATTTTGACGAAGGAAATCTCTTTTGTTTTCTTTATTGGAAGATGAAATTCCACCTTTTCTTATCATGGTTTATCCATGTTTGCCTTCTTTCTTCAGCAATAAATTTTGCCATCATGAATATTATTTTAAGAGAATAAAGCTATCTGCAGATTGGCTAAAGACCCTAACAGATTAAACTCAAATGGAATGCTGATAATCTAATAAATGAGTTGCGCAGTCTGTCGAAACAATATTTGAAAGCTACACGTTATTCAAGAGCTTTTATCACTCCTTAAAATTCAAATTTTCTGTCCTTTCAGAGAATTCTGTCATTGAAAGTGCATGCAATTTTCGTTTATGCAAAGAATTGTCTCCACTTTAAAATTCTCACTCTGCTTTCTTTACAAGCAAAAACACTCACCTTATCTCTTAAATTAAATTGCAGACAAATGCCAATTCAAAGAAGCGGTTGACAAGTTACGAGCAATTGAAATTTATGCCCCCAAAGTTAAAATGTATGTTACTGTTTTTTAAGCATATCTCAAGATATGATGATTCGAATAAATTAAATTTTGTTTCGTATTGAATTGTTGTGAAAAAAAGTGAGGGTCTTTGCAAATGTGAAGTTTTATTTTATGGTTTTGATGTATTAAGAATAATGAAATAAACAATATATTGACATATTCGGGGTTCATTCATGGAAAAGGAAATTAGTATAAAAAATTTCATTTAATATTATGTCTTTTGTTGGCTTTTTCTTAATTTTCTATCCATTGACGAAGATGAAATAAAAACATGTAGTTTTGAATTCATATTTTGATAATCATTTTTTCTAATATTTTCACTGCTGGAAATTGCTGACGGAGATAATTCAGCTTTGCTGACTTGAAACGCAGTTATAATAAATAAATCGAAATAGCTTTTTAAAGTATTTGCCAGTTGCTGATTAATTTTAACGCAGGGTGGGCCAATGGAATTCAGTTTACTGTGAAAAACATTCAATGTCATTTCCTGTCCGATAATTTTCTAATAAGTGAACAAGAAAAATTCTAAGGATATTATCTTGAAAATCAAATTAACACCTCCTGAAACCTATTTACATTTTGTATTTTTCAAAGCGATAATTTCTTTTGAAAGACATTTGCAATAACTATTAGCAGAACTCGAGGATAAACTTTAAAGGGCTGAAATTTACTTTGAAGACGTTCATATAATCTTATAAATAACATGTCTAAAAGTACCAAGAAACAGAACTTAAAAGTCAAAATGCACTCCGATACGCTTCAAGGAATATTCTCATGAAAAAGATGACTGCATCAAAAATTTTATTTATCTTGAAGTATTTTTTAATTAAAATAACTAGTTATTAAAATATGTTCACACTTTTTTTTAAAGCTTTCTTTCGTATAAACAACATCGAATCATCAAAAAGAAAGATTAAATGTTCAAAATTAAATAGCGCAAAAATTAAGAAATTAATCATTTGTTTAAAAAGATTTTTGTAGCACATTGCTTTTCTTAAAAACTATCGAGTAATCATTCATAATGAATAATTTCTAGAAATTTATCATTCCAAAAATTACTTTGTGGATTGGAAAAGAAAAAAGAATTACACGAGGATTAACGCATGGACCAGGAACAACAAAAAGAATAAAAACTTCAAAAGACATAATAAAGACTAAAATTTATCTTAAATGATCGATGTAGCATCATAATCTGGGGCATAGACAACACAAAAAAAAATGCCATCATTCTGTTATTTATTGAAAATATTTTAAAAAGGGGTTAACAAAATCAATTTTTGATGCATTCCCATTCTTTTATACAACTTTTTTTCACTTTTAATACTAAAAAAATTTACCTCTATTAGGCTGTCATTTGGCATTTAAGTATTACAAATTTTAGTGAAATGGTTCTCAATTTCAGATCATGGAGACTTGGTATGTGATGAAACACACGGACAGTCTGGAGGTGGCGCCCACACCCGATTGCCTCATCATCAAATTCGGTCGCAGGATGAGTTTCAATTCGGAAATAAGGATCGACGTCATTTATTCGAAAGAGTGAGTACTTGCCTTCACTTGCGATTGAGCAAGGGAGTTACTGGGCATTAGAATGTAAAGTGGAAATAGTAAAAACTTTAACTTGACCTAATATTTTTAAAATTACTTCTTTAATGTCTTTTTAAAAACAATCTCTCAAGATTTGGATGAATCTCCACATTTGATACTTTTTCAAACAAAATTTTTTGGAGGAATTATGTTTGCCTGCGTGTCGGTGAGCATAACAGAAAAAGTCAATGAAGTAGACAGATAAAATTTATGTATGTGGTGTAATAATCAAACCAGTAGAACTGTATCCAATTTTATCAATGGAAAATTCTTCGTTCATCCAAAAATAAGATAGGATTTTGATTGAAATCTGACTAAGCATGATCCAAGTTATCTACCATTTGACCATGTGCTTTGGAACTTCCAATAGCGTAAATATGAACGCTATAACTCAGACGTGAATTAACTCAGTTATATAGAATTCGGTACGTGGTGTTGTAACTTAACATGCATCTCATTTTGGATCTCATAGGGTGAACGGACGGTGTCCAAAATGTTTTCTCACTCTGCTGAAAAGCACGAAACACGCTGCGGTGTTAATGGACGTCATCAGGAATGTACGATGTGTGTGATGTGTGCACATTGAGAGGAGAGCATTCCCGCCCGTTCATAAAACACAAGTAAAAAAAATGAAAGCATATTTCTCCACAAAGATTTCAACTGGATTTTATCACTTCTGGTTGTGTCTATGAATTAAATTTTAGTTCAATCAATAGGTTTTTGATTTTGCCTCAATGAGAAAGAATGCTTTAAAATTGTCAGAACTCTATTAATACTCACTTCTTATGATATGTAAACAGAATAGTTTACATACAGTTTGCAAGACAAAAATGTTGAAATAGGAATAATAATAATAAAATAAAAGTTCAATGTTTATTTATTTTTAAAATTTATCATGATTATTTGGATATTTGAAAAACATTGTCTTCTTTTGTGTACAAGTTTTTCAATTGTCTTTAAAATAAACCGCTTTAGTATTGTATTTAATTATATGTATATCAAACCAAAATTTAAAGATTTTTGAAACGTATGCGGATGAATAAAAATGTCCTTTGCCCTAAATAAACAAAGAAACATCCCAAACTGGAAATTGATTCATATGTATTTGATGATATTAATAATTACGGTGCTCATTAGAATGAGTGGGATTTCTGGATGAGTGGGATAAATAATATCTGACTTATTAGCAGCCTTCAGATTCCAGTAATACAAAAAACTAACAAAAAAACTTTCCAAGTTTATTTTATTTTTCGATCCATCTCGAAAAGGAAATGCGGTTCTGAGTTGTCATGTCATATAGATATGCATACACAATAGAACACAGTAGATCCGAAGGTAACAACATCCTGTATAAAAATCACTAGAAAAATAGGAAGAGTCCTGGGTTCGACAGCATCAACAATAATCTCATCAAAAAGCTCTCACAAATATCTTTAGGCTGGCTGATATCATTAATTCAATATTACTATTCAAATATTTCCCAAACCTGGATTTGATTGCAGTTTAGAATTACGAGATTCATCCCAAAATAGCTCTAATGTTGCTTTAATAAACGTGACTTTAATATAACTAAACTAAACCAAACTAAAACAAATCCAAACCCATAGAAAGCAGCAAATGTTATTCCAATTCAGAAACCTGGCATGAATCCGACCCTACCGGACAGTTACCGACCAATTAATCTTCTTCTCAATAAAATAACCGAGAAAAATATTTAAAATAGACTGAATAACCATGTAGAAGATATCTCTCCATTTCAAGTTGTATTTAGGAAGAATTCTCTACTATTTGGAAGCTTCTTAGAATGACTAAATGCATCCTATCGGTATCTTGCAACCACCAAGATACCAGTGCAGTTTTTATGGACATTGCTAAAACATTCGATCGTGTTTGGATCTGCAGGTTCATTTATAAAATTATAAAATATGAAGATCCCTGACGGGCTGATTAAATTGCTCTCTTCCTATTTGTCATTGTAAGAGTCAAGAGCTCATTATCGAAAAATCTAACAGGAGTAGTTCGGGGTTCTTTTTATTGAACAATGACTCGGAATCACATGCTTTAACATATTTATCTACGACATCCCTAGAATCCAGGAAACTAAAATCAACTTATTCGCGATAACACAACCTTCCTCTGCACTGATAAAGATTTTGAAGTCATATTAAATAAACTTACCGAGCACTTAAATGAACTGAAAAGTGACTTATTCAGTATAAAATCCAGGTCACTGACATCAAAACAAAATCATATACTTCTCTCGGAAAAGAAACCTTCCACCACTACCAAAGTTGCTTCGAAAAGTTATACCAAGGAGTCATAACACAGTTTACCTTGGTGTCAGTCTAGATGAATACCTAACTTTTAAAAAGCTTATTAGCAAAATTAAAAACAGCGACAAAAAATGGGGTAAAGCCAAGCTTTACGCCATTCTAAATTTCAAGTCAAAATTCTCTCAGTAGAACAAGCTTCGTATTTACAAGACCATGCCCCGGCCCCTAATCTCCTACGCATCACTTATTTGGGCGACTGCTTCCAAGAATCACATCACAGAAAGATGCAAAATGTGACGGTTTGGCAAGTCATTCACATGACATATTAAAAACAATGACATCCGTAAAGGCCTTAACTTTGGAACATTGCAAGAATTCAAAAAAGAACTTTCAACCAGATTCTTCGAGAAAGTAGGTAAAAGTGACAACATCACCATAAAAGAAATCAAACTTATGACACAATGCATTCGAAGAATGATTAAAGGTTTTATAATAGCTTTACCACACTGATTTGATTCTGGGCCGATTTAACAAAAAACACCAATGTAAAATTTAGCTTTCTTTATCTTTTTTCCACCTGAAATATCAGTTTTAATCAATTTACTATTCTGCGAAAAATATTCTTTTAATAAAACACAGCCACTTTTAAAGTAATCTCAATGGCATATTAATACCCATATCATGTGTTCAGTCCGAAAGTTCAAGAACTATGTGACACGTCCCTCAAACCGGCAAAATTATATACACTTCCAATAATTCGGTTTTGGGGGGGAAAAGAAATAATGTCGAAATTGGAAAAATTCTTCAGATTGACTGAATTTATAATTTATAGCAGCGCACTGTTTTCGATATGTTTCAACTAAAGCAAAGTACATACATACTACAATGTCTATATGTAATTTTAAAGTATGCGCATATATGATAAATTTTCATGTACGATTTAGTTTGTAGTCTATTTGTTTATGTAATTCTTATAATGGTTGCAATTTTTTTTTGTACCTTATGCATGTTAAACATAGTTGCACGAATTTTTTTATATCTATTTTTCTTCATTAATTTCTTAGCTTTGTTGAATAATCATAATTTTTGCATATCCAAATCTTCGTTTAAATCGGATAATTAACGTTCAGTTACATACATTTTTGTCTGATACTAACAATCATTTTCTTAATTCTCATTTGCTGTTGTTATAAATAACACTTATCACATGTTTTCGATCGCATGTTACTTAAAATATCCTTTTTCTTTAGGGGATCTGCAAATGCGGCAGAAGTTCCCTTCTTTAGGGGAGAAGTAAATGTTCGAGGAAAAGAACCATTCGGCGTCGATATACCATTAAGTAAGCTAGAACGTTATCGAGTATCATTTTTGTCTCCATTTCATTAATCTTTGAAATAAAATGTTGTTGTTGTTTCGTATGGCACTTGCCATGGCGTCTCTTGTTTTTATAGTAGCGCCAACAGTACGACTTTGCTATTCACGCATCACTCATTCGCTTGTACAACCCCTTTTTATAGGAGGGCACATTCACACACCTCGCAGATAGGATAGCGGAAGAACAACCATGCCCAAACCGGGACTCGAACCCAAGACGCCCAGATCAAGGGGAAAACGCGCTACCCCTATGCCAGGACGCTGGCCCGAAATAAAATGAAGCATTTTATGAGATATACACTTTCTTCTGTTTAAATGGTATATCCGCAAAACTCGAGGGTATTAAAATAACAATGGCAATCTACTAGATTGCTTTAACTTACTTTTCATTATGGAAGTGTAGAGCGGATAAAAAACCTTTACCTTTTTTTTCAAGTAATTTTTTTTATTCGTGTCTCAAGAAAATATAGTAGTTACTCCAAACACAAAATATTTAAAAATTAAATAAAAGTATTTAAAGTACGATAAAATGCAGCTTGATAAAAAAAAAACATTATTGTATCTTGCATTGGATAAAAGCTTGGATGCATTCAAGAGGTGATATGAAAACCATTTTCTATTAAATGTCGTAGATTTCTAAGCCCACGCTGGCATTTAATGGAAAATGATGGACTTAGATTACAACGAAATTATATAAAAAATGGACTTTTAACAAATAAATTATATAAAAAGCTTAATATGCTATATCTGGAATCTCTCATTATTGGCGTTGATTATGGCAGCCATATTTTGAACAGCCTCTGTGCTCCCCCCTCCCAAAAAAAAAAACGTGTCTTTCCTTTTACGCTATTCTCGTCTTTCATCCAATCAGGAGACGGCATTTACAGCCCTTGGCATATTTCCTCTTAGCTATGCCTTGCCAGTGCCTTCGAGAATCGGACCAAGCGCTGCCATGTTGTTTCTACATATGTTCGAATATTTTCTAATGCCTTCTCAGGATCCTCCTAATCCTGGGTCTACGAACCTACACTCGAACGCAGAATTTTGCTCTTTTCACCTCATCCCATCTTCTCTCGGTTCGCCTATGCATCACACAGAAATGTGCTCTACATTAAATTTGCTGAACAACGAATGTAAAAACTTTAAGGCCAAACATTTTATTAAAAGAATAATTGATAAATTCGAAGGGGAAAATATATTCTAATACATTTATAAAGTTAAAATCTTATCTAAAAATACATCATCTGTACGAATATTATTATAAAATTAAAATAAATAGACTATAAACCAGCATATGTAAAAAATTTAAGATGATCAAAATAAAAGAAATCTATTTCAAAAATAAATATTCGGTGATTTGTTAAATAAAAAATTATTTATAATGATGTCATTATTCTAATTTTCACGGAAAGTCTTAATACTCGACTCGTGTCAGGACTATTTTTGTACTACTCGTCTTTTATGAGTGGCTCACAGCACTGCAGCTGAAAGTAATGACCTCTCCTCCATTTTGTTAAACTTATCTTACTAAATTATCTCACAAGTTTTTAACAAGATGTAAGCTTATTAATGTGAATGCTTTAAGCATTATGAGACTGGAGCTCACCGTTTTGAATGAAAATTCTCTGTTGCTGTTTTTAGAAAAGTTTCATCCAGAGGATCATGATCAGAAAGTGTGCTTCTGAAGCCCAAGAAACAGCACGGCAGTAAATGAAAGGCATCACACATCCAACTCGACGCTTTTATCACTCCACATTATATGTTGCGTTTCGTGAAAGGAAATAACCTGCAATAGTAGCAGACCCAAGTCATGACTTTCCTTGCAAGTTTCAAGTCCTACATTTTGTATCGAATCGCTTTACACAGCACTGCAATTCCAAGATCGAGTAACAGTGAAAAAATTTTAGATCATACAAAGCAAGTCAACTTCCAGCTTTTTTAATCTCACATCACGTTCATCTTTTCAGAGCACTTTCTTTTCCTCTTGAAAATGAAGTAACTGTATCAATCCATTAACAAAAATGAAAATTCACGGTGCGATGCATTGTCTTCATTCATTGTCTTTTTTTTTTTTTTTTAAATCGTCAAGCTAAGAAAAATGCTCTTAAAAAGATTATTTCGCTCTTGAAAAGATTCAGTAGGGAGGAATTCGTTTGTTACAAAAATCTAGAACCCCTTTTCATTTGGGATTGTAAAAGAAAAATTTTATTAGTCATGTTGATGAATAAAATTTTAATCGATCATTTCAAATAAAAATAAATTTTCGATCTGTCTGTGTTTGGCAATGCTAATGATTTCACGACTTCTGAATTTATGAGATCGGAAACGAACCTCATCTAAATAAAGTTTTAAGATCTTTGAAGCAGAATTTGTAAAAATGAGAACGACACTGATTTCGTAGGACACATTCCTCTTTAAATTTCAACTTATTATTGTTCACTTTTTTTTCCAGGTCCGAGATTTCCTCTCAATATAATGCTTTCCGATTTCGACGAGGACAACGGGTGCATGGCGTTTTGGTCCTGCGCTAATATTGGATCATCGATGGTTCAAAGTAATGCTCACCGCAATAAAGTATCATAATTGCCCAAATGCTGGTTATATTTCAGACACTTTATGAAATGTCTCATTTAGCATGAACATCATTTTAAAAGAATGAGTTAGCAAGGAAATCTTGTTGCCGGAATTGCCTTAATTATTAAATCAAGGTTAAATTCAGTAATTATGGATCTCATAGTTTGATCTCTTTTCATAATTGCATGAAATGAAGAGAATTTCCAAAAAATTAGGTAAATATTTCCCGAAAGTACGTGAAAAATATTTTAAACAGTATACATATTATATACTAAATATCAACAAAAAGTTGGGAAACTCAACAGTTAAATAGAAACATTTCTGAAGAAATAGAATGGGATTTAGTAGAATTTATATTTTTCCTTTCTAAGCCCACATATCTAAGTAAAATAAATAGAGAAAAAAAATTAAAAAAAAAGGAAAAAGTAATTCTAACTTCTGATTCAAAACATAGTAACAAGCTAATGCTTTAGGCTTGATTACATCAGTCGTTGCATTTTTTTTTTTTTTTTTTTTTTTTTTTGCCTAACGAATTACACTACTCAACAAAAGTTTATTTATTCATCCTATAGGAAAATATTTTATTCATTATATTAATTTCTTTCCTTTTTTTCACAACCGATTCTCGCAATTTTCAGATAACAGTCCAATCCGAGACTACTTTATCTACCCATTTAGCAATAGACAACCTCCTATTTCAACTCTCAGCCATTTTTAAATTCTATAATGCTTGTATCTTAAATTACAAGTTAACTTTTACTTACAAATGAACTTTTTACTCATTTACAAAGTCAAGTAAGTTAAAATAATCAGTGGACTGGTTGCTTAGTTTAATAATAGTTAACGTTACTAATATTTCTAAGTGAAGTTGAAAACCAGTTAAATCACCGTCAATTTGACTAAGCGCATGACTAAGATATGATTGTTCCATTTTCTTGATGTTATATACAAATACAATTTCTTTTATTTACAGCGTTAAGTTGTTAGAACCCTTCCTACTAACAGAAAAATAGAAGGATATCTTGAATCTATTTTTACTTAAAGAAGTTTCATCATGTTCGTAATCAAATTACATTTTTTTTTCATCACTGTAGAGCCTCAGGTTCTTCTTTTAGAAACTTCAAATCCTTTATCTGACATTCTATCATAGCTTGTCTTATTTCCTTAATTATTTCTACTTATAATTCATTTTTTAATCAAAATCTCTGCCTCGATAGCCCGCCCGCAAACTAATGAATGGTGTGGAATGAATTCGATTTGGCTAATGTAGAGAATGTTTTAAAATCATTCAGTTACCATCAACAAACTTATTTTGTTTTAATTTTAATAAATAGATAGCAACAAACATATTGTTCATATTAAAAAGATTAATACAAGAATTGAAATTTGTTTTTTTTTTTGTTTTTGCTTTTGCTTTTCTGCAATAATTTATAGTATTTTTCTTTGACAGAAGGAGGGTGGGTGATGTGTCAATCCCTAGAAGTGGATGAAGAAATAATCGAAAAGTTGACAGAAAACCTGGTAAATATAAGCAACATGACCGCAAATGACTTCGGCTGGACGAAGTATGATTCGTGCCTTTAAAGTGGATGAGGCATCAGTTTGATAAATTCTAAGCCGATTAAGAAGGATAATCCACAGACTCCAAAAATTTACACCCATTATATATTATTTACTTGGAAATAAAGAAACTTTTAAAAATTTAATAGTGAGAAAGACTTTTGTTGATTGAAGGTGACTATGTGTGTGCGTTGGCTCTCAACAAGACAAACGTTCGCTTTAGAGCTACCAAGCTGGGCAGAGATATACTTTGGAAATTAAGAAAATAAACTTCACAGCGATTTTTTTTTGAAATTTTAATTATAATTTTAAATAATATTTGTCTTCTATAAATTTCGGAAATATTTCAGCACACAAAAAAACTTTTTACACCCTCTTAAAATTTTAAATTTATTTTATTAACTAGCCGCCTTTGGCGACCAGCCGGTTCTCCAGTATTAATGTTCTCTAAATTGTTCACTTAATATTTTATGTAATTTGTTTTCCTAATAGATTTTAAAGCAAAATATTTTTAAGCTTCAAATTTTAATAGTCATATTATTATGTAGGCCTTCACCCGTTCTGTTCATTGTACTACGCATCTTTCTCTAATTTTCAATTACTGCAAGTGAAATTAAGTCTTAAGTTAAAGTGGAAATAATAGAGCTGCAATTAATATAAAGACATTTTTGTACTGAACCCAAGCATGTAATTAAAAAAAATGTGAGAATTGAAAGCAGAGTCGTTCGGCATTGAAGTGTTGTGTGTATTGCAAAATAATCTTCATAATTTATAATATCACAAAGAATTATTCAATAAAAATTTCACGGATTCAATGAAAAATTCAGTTTTTTGTTTTTAAAAGCATATAAATATTGTCAATAATTTTTTTTTATTTTTTTAGTTTATAAATATATTTCAAAAATTTATGAAGTTTCAATTTTAGACAGTCCTTTGGTCCTAAGGAATCATATTCTGCCAAATATTTTTGACTCTCCACCTTTTAAATAAATAAAAAAAACGTTTGTATTTTTTTTTTTTTTGTGTGTGTGTGTGTGTGTGTGTTCAAATCCAACCGATTTATCAAGTTTTGAATATTACAGTATTAGAGCAATCAACTTTTTCATAATCTAGGTCAATCACTCTTGAGGAACTCTAGGAGATGATTAACTTCTTTGAGACAGTCGATGAAGTGGTCTATATTCACCCGTTTTTATAGAATAGTGCTATTAAAATTTTCATACGTCGGTCAGCTTTAGTGATTGATTTAGTTGATTGAAGTGCAAATCGTTTTATTTAAAATAGTAGCGTCTGAAGAATGTTTTATTAAATACTAGCCGCCTTTGGCGACCAGCCGGTTCGTCAGTATTACCGCTCGCTACAATTTTCAATTAAATATTTTAAGTCACTGGTCTCTTAATAGAGTCTCAAACAAAACATTTTTAATCTTCAAATTTTGATATTCATACCAAACTTATGCTGTTGTTTAGATCGTTTCGTTCAATTTACTATATAAATTTTGCTAATTTGTTGTCATTTCCGGTAAAACTTCAACTTTAATTTAAAGTGATGATGAAATTGCAATTAACATAAAGATATTTTTTAATAAAACTAAACGTTTTATTTTATTTATCATCTTTATTGTTATTTATTTATTATTATTATTATTGAATATGTGTATTGCAAACAGAATCGCTCGGTATTTAAGTCTTATGTAAACTATAAAATATTTTTCATAATTAATGTAATATCTCAAACAATAATTCAACAAAAATTTCTCGGATTCAGCATAAAATTCAGTTTTTAGTTTTTCTTTCAAAAGGATTGAAATGAAATCAATAATAATATTTTGTTCCGGCCTATAAATATATTTCAAAAATTATGAAGTCTAAATTTAATGCAGTAAGGTATCATATTCTGAGAGATATTCTGGACACACCAAATTTTAAATAAATGAATGTTTCTATTTTCCACGATCAACTAAGACTTATTTTTGAAGTTTTGAATGTTAAAAATTTAGAAAAACTCAATATTTTCATAATCTTAGGCCAATTAATCTTGAGAAACCTGCGCGCAGAATTGGCGTATTTTCTTTGAAACGATCGATGGAAAATTTAAAATTATCCTTTTTTTATTGAATAGTGATATTCAAATTTTCATAAATCAGTCGATTTAAGTGATTGATTTATTTGATTGGAAATTAACTCTTTTTATTTAAAATATTAGTGTTTCAAGAACATTTTGTTATTCGTGATTTCCACAGCAGAAGTTTTATGTAAAATCAAAAATTCGTTATTTATTAGAGCATTTATTGAATCAAGTTACATAAAATATAATCATTTTCCATTTAGACCATTTTAGCAGATCTATGTCTTACTAAAGGTTTACAAATCAGCTGTGTGGCCCTGATTTGAATGGATATCCTGTTCATATTAAACAAAACTTACCTTCAAATAAAACTGAATTATTGGATTAATAATATAGAGAGTGTAAAAGATCATAAAATAATTTTTCTTGAATTTATTTTTTAGAAAAAATAATATTTCATATTTGTTTCCTTTCCTACAGACACGTGCCGAAAATTTTATTTTTGCAGATTTCATTTCCAAAAAGATTTAATTTATTTTTAGTTGGAGCTTTAATCAATATGATGGCAACACTTTGAAAAAAGCTAATTTTTTCCCATGAATGCGAAACGTGCTCTTGCAGCTTAAATTTTATTTTTATTTTGTACGAAAAAAATTGTTGAAAAATATAGTTAAAAGATTTATTTGAAAATTCATTAAAAATATAATTTTAATTTTAAGGTTAAAACATTGGTATCATTTAAAAGATAAATTTTTGATCTTTAACTTCATGTAAAAATCTTTTTTGTGCGGTAATATTTTCGGAAGTTATAGCAGAAACACGCCAAAATTTCGCTTAATTTTTAAATAAATAAAATTCTAATTAAAAATTCAAAAAAAAATAACCAGCAGGTGCACATTCCCGGTCTCCAAGGTATACACATGCCAAATTTGGTAGCTGTAGGTTGAATGCTTTGGCCTGTAGAGCGCCAACACACACACACATTGAGCTTTATTATAAGTATATAGATGATACCACTTTATTTTCTTTCATATTTTTATTCTATACTTTTAATTAATTTAATAAAATATAATATAATCTCTACTAATAATAGAGATCAATACGTCTATGTTTTGATGTTATACAGGCCAGATCGTTTGATTTGGCATATATAGTGGGAATTTGCACTTCGGAGGGTTTTTTTTTCTGTAATTTAATTGATTAAAAATTTACCGAATTTTAACTTTTTTTCCACGATAATTTCCGAAAATATTATAAATAAATTTCACAATGATTCAAAAATTTAAAAAAAAAACTTTTTAATTATACTAATCTAATAATCATCATAATAATATTTCCTAAATTTGACAATTTAAAAAAAAATATTTTTTTGCCTAATTTCCAACAATTTAATTACATTGCTGTCTTAAATTCAATAAGCCATTTTAAATAAACCGTTTTCATTGTTTCAATAAATATTTAATCGCTTGATTTTCATCCGTCGTTGAAAGCTAAAGAAAAACTACTCTATTTAAATCTGCATAGTTTGTCAGGCGAATATAAAAAATGAAGTTACCATACTGCAAAATTTTGTAGGTAAATATTTAAGTTGTTATCGCCTCTATGATGCCGTGGTATTAGTCTTTATTTCGAAGACCAATATACATAATGAACAGAACATCTAAAAGACAATTAAAATACTAAGGCTTTAATATTCGGCCATTTGTCTGCATTATGAACATGAAGTTATATCTAAATGATTTAACTGAAATTAAATATAACCAATATACTAAGTGTACCAGCTGGTTGTCGAAGGCGACGAATCTCTATCAATAATAAAGATAAATGTGTGTATTAGCGCTCTACAGACAGAACATTTGAACTACAGTTATCAAATTTGACAAAATAGAGTCGCTACAAGCCAAACTCAGACACCATAGGGGAAAAAAACGTGTTCTGCCAAAATATTTTTATTAAAATGAAATAGAAAAACGTGAAAATTTGTTTCTATAACCGATAATTTATTGTACAGCTGAAACCAAATAACTCCGATTTATAAATTATAATTAACAATTCAGACAAAAAAGTAAAATCTGAGAGATAGAACCCGTAAGCCAAACTCGAATACCTCATAATTAATTGCGAAATAATTGCAACTCTGTGTAAAAGTTACAGCCAATTTTATGGTTAACATTGCAGCATAACACTAACATATTGTAGTTTTTCAGGGGAATTTCCCAATAGTGTTATTTTCATTTACTGTGAAAGTAAACATTAATTTGGTTAAAATGTCAAGGCAATGGGTCCAAAAGAACCTTGAGTGAAGAAAATTGGCTGCTAAGCATGATGAAGATGAAAAGTATGTATCAGAAATATCGGAGCTTATCGACAAAAGTCATTCAACGGTTCATGACACCATAAAAGGCAAAACAAATAATCATGTGGAAAATAAGCGTAAGAGAACCCAAAATAAGGCTTTCACTGAAGCAGAACTGCAGTATTTAATAAGAAAAGTGAAAGCAAATCCGTTTCTTTCGTACAAAGCTAGCTATCATTGTTGAAAAGGAATTAGGAAAAAAAAAAATCAGCCTATTAACAATAAGAAACGTGCTCCATAAGGCAGATCTTAATGGAAGAAAAACCAGAAAAAAGCTTTTCATAAATAAGTCAAATTAGATCTAAGACTTAAATTCGTAACAAGAGTTTTGTTTACTATCTGTGTAGTTTTAGAAATGGATAAGAAAGTAAAGCTACAATACCGCGTTATTTATAAGACAGATGAACCGCTATCATTTTTTATAGTGCCACGACGTCCGAATCTCATTACGCAATGAACGAAGCATATAAAAAAACAATTAAAATAACACAGCTTGAGTGTCATACAGAATTTTGGATACGCAGTTATAACTATAATTGAACTGAAATGAAAGATAACCAATTTCCTTGTCGAATCAGCTGCTCACCAAAGGCAAATGGTTAAGGAAGAATGATTCTGTTTGATATCTGCTCAGTTTGCAAGACAAATAAAAAAAAAAAAGTGAAGTTACAATAAATCGAAATTTAAGATATAGATTAACCGGATACTGACTTTTTTAACAACGTTATGATGTTATATAACTAACTGGTCTCAATTAAAAAACTTCATGTACACAATAAAAGGAATTTAAGTAATACAATTAAAATAACAGGGTATTAATATCAAACAATTCGATGAACTCATGAACTTGAAGTTATAACTGAATAATTAACCTGAAGACAAGTATGATCAATATTCCTGATGATCCAGCTAGTCGCCTAAGATGACAAGCTTCGCAACTTATATTTCCTCTCGGCCTTTTCCCATTGTTTATGATCAAGATAGTCTTATCACTGACTCTTCAACCCGCACGAAGGCACACGGATAATAAATACTGAATGACCGGACCGCCACAACAGCAACACTGGCGGGAACTGTGGTTGAGTCCTAAGGACCATCACTGGCTACGGTACAAGCCTTCCCTAAGGAAGTACGCCACGTCATCGATGTGAAGAGTCAGACCCCCACTTTTTTGTGTACCCTGCAGGGTGGCGAGATCCAACCACCATGCATCCTCATTTCGAGATGCCTCTCGGGGGGGGGGGGGAGGAATGATCAGGATATTAAATTTGGTGTATATCTTCATACCGAGTAGGTTTCAATATAAGGCTTGTTTTTAATGAACGATTTGTAACTTTGTTGACCTAACAATTAAGATTTAACTTCAGAATAAATCAATGGTGAAAATTCTGAAGAGTGTGCCTATTTTTAAATACTGCTGTTCTTTTCTGTGAAATTGGAGGTGCAAAGATGCTGTAGAGAGAAAACTAGAAAAGTTTATAATACGATGAGCAGAACATTATAAGGATTCTAAAATAAAGAATTTTTAGCCTCTCAAAATTTGAAATTTAAGAATGTTTTAATTGAGAAACACCAAGTTATACAAAGTAGTTTTTTTTTTTTTTTTTAGTTAAACCTTGTTCACAAGAAATGTTTCGCTTACTTTTTAATTATAAAAAAAAGAAAGAAAATAAATGAAATAAACCAAATGGAAGTAACAAAGAAAAAAGCAGACCAATAAATAATTTGAAAAGCAATAATATTCGAGGAATTTCTAAAATGATATTAATACATCAGAAATAACTTTCAATACAAAAGTATAAAAAGAACTGCGTTCAATTTTTTTTATTTATTTTATTAAAGGGATGAATTTTGAGTAGAATCATTTACATCAATTGGCGATTCTCGGTCGATGGAAAAAAATTACAAATAACAATGAAATATTTAAGTAAAAATTCTTTAATTAGTTTCCTCTAAAGTGAAATTCGACAGAAATCCATGCCACTTTCAAATACAAGCAGAGAAAGATTGGTGGATTAATAGCATGCATCAACTGCTCTTTAGGTGTTCTATCGCCTTATTTATTAAAAATGACGTCGTACAAAAATTTAGAAAAGAAAAGTTTATTCAGTAGTGAGTGATTCGCATAACGAGCGAAACAAAATGTAAAAAAGTGCTTCTATTAACGATAGATATTTCGTAGAACGAGTGACAAGACAACACCGCGACATCACATGCTAGATTGACCTGCATCAATCTGTAAAGAGCATTTGTTTGAATAGAACTCCTTATATCTACACGGAAGAAGTTTTGGTCGGATAACGTTGTCGAATACTACTTCGAGGGTTTGAGCAAGTGTTGTGGAGCTTTAACCGACGAGAATGTGTATTTGGCTACGATTATGGGTCGCAAAGACATCGATGAACTGATGGAAGAACGGAGTTAAACTACCGAAGACAGTTCTACATTCTGCGTCATAGCAAAAAGCTGCGGAGGAAATTTAGTCAGGAGAGGCAGAAATAATAAACTCAACAAAACGAAAACCATTTAGTGGAATAAGAAAGATGCCGAAAGCGTGGGAAATTATTGCAGCATACATTGAAAAGCACCTAATAGGGCGATAGCCATGCGCACTGTAAATACATTTCACGAGAATTTTGCGCTTCATCTTTGCCAAATTTTGAAACGCTGACAAATGTCTTTAGATAATTTTCTTGTAAAATATGCATTATAAATAATAAATTACATTGTTTGAGTATTTTCTTCGTAGTGGCACTCTTAGTCCCAATTCACATGCGGGAAAAAAACTGCTTCGTTTCACGAATAAAATTCTTGAACGAATTGCACACGCTAAGCGAGGTTTCATTACTTACACATTCTTTCTATTGAAATGAAAGTGACATTTCCATATTTTTTAATATCTGTATTTGCTTTTGTACGACTTTTTTCCCTTTTGTTTTCATTTCCTTTATTACCATTTCAAAAATATCATTTTATTACTATTCATCATGTGTTTTTGTGATCCTTTAAATAATTAAATTTTATGTAGTATTATCTATCATTACAGTTCAAAAATGTTTTTGCTCTTTTTTTTCTCAGAAACTATGCTAATAGATATAATTTCGGATACCAAATATATTTTACAGTATAATTATAAATAATGATCAGAAGCCACTTTTTTTATCTTTCTATCATAACTATACACTGGCCGCCGCTCGTACTGACCACGAACGTAACCATCCATCTGTTGTACTGGTCAAAATAGTTTGAAACGGACCTTCCATATTTAAATACATTTAAAAGCCACCGGTTTAGGGGATAAACAATTCGCTTGTGCTGATCAATTTCGATGGGTGGCAGAGAAGGTCTAACGCCGCTTCGTCTAACGTCTAAATCCGCTTAAATTTAGATTGTTACTTCCACTGAATCAAAATTCTCCTTCCACCCTCTGCATTATTTGTACTTCCTCCCATTCAATAGTTGGGGCCAAAAATATATTGCCAGTTTCATGATGAGCAAACGTCGCGCTTTGAACATTAAAAAAAAATGCATTTGTCTGACGGAATAGTATCAGCTTATTCTTACACTAAGTCAGCAAGAATCTGAGAATATATCGAAAATTCCCAAACTGTTGCTTAATTCATTGCTGATATTTAAAAGTGACACTGAATCTGAAATTCGGAAGAATGACAGTTTGACGCTTAAGCGAAAGAGATATAGGAAGGATGGGGACTTGGAATGCGCGCTGAAGGAGAGATTTATCAAAGTGCTTGCTTCCTCAAAAGACCGAAGACTTTAAAGTCATTCTATCATAAAGACGCTAAATCTGTGGAAGTGTGGAAGTTTAGAGAGGAGGTGCCAGCTCAGGTATCGTCCTCGTTATCTGAACGCGGTTCAAAATGACGAGGTCCGTCCCAAAATAGTCCTAGTGTTGCTTTAAAACGAGACGTTAATATAACTCAACTTAACTAAACGCGTCAGTCTTCTGATGAATAATATTCAAATAAACAGTTTATCTAATGAATGCTTGATAACTCAAAAAATATGTTAGTTTGAATAACTTTATTAAAAAAAGTTTTAAAAATAAAAAAAATGTCAGAATTATTTCAATTTTGCATATTGCATCAACTTTTCTGATTGAAATGAATGAATAATATATATCATGGCGTGACTTGCTTTTTATGGTGTCCTTGTATTTTTACAAAATTACAGCATTTTTAAGGAAATACTACAGCTTGGATATAAAGGGATCACTAGAAGCAATGTACAGTGTACAATATAATTACATTATCAATAACAAAAAAGAAAAAGGAAAAATCGTCTTACGAAACATTGAAAGAAACAGCATTTTTTTTTTAAATGTCAATGAAAAAGAGGAAGATGCCGCGACTTTCCTGGTTCTTGACCAGATGATCATCTCACAAGTTTATTCGAAGTTTGATTAGCCATAATCTAAAGTCCTCACAATGTCTTAAATTAAATGAAAAGATTTCAAGAATGGTTTTCATGACACGACATTGGGAAAATTTTTGCAGATCTTCATCGATCAAGTCCCTTTGTCCATAACTTATATACAAGAGTTGCCCAAAATAATGGAAAAACCCATACGAAAAGAAGTGTTTTGCACCTTTTATGGTGTTGGAGCCCTTTGGCATTTAAAACTGCTCGAGTCTTCCTTGAAATGGACTATATACAAATTCTATACGATGGCAAGTGGGATGTTATACCATTCCCCATGCAGAAATTGCCCAAACTTTCGGAGTGACGCAGGAGGAGGATAACGGGATCTCACTCTTTCTTCCAAAATAGACCACAGAGGCTCTATGATATTCAAGTCCGGTAATTGGATAGGCCACGGAAAGTGTGTAATTGTGTCCTCGTGTCCCCGAAATCATGACTGAATAGTTCAACTATGGTGAATCAGGGAATTATCATCCTGATAGGTGCGGTCTTCAAACAGAAACAATGACTGCGCCGTAAAATGCAGTTGGTTAGCCAAAATAGTAATAAAGTCATTGCTAGTGGCCTATCCATGTAAGTGAAAGGGAACCTACTCCAAAGCACGAGATGAGGCCCCAGACCATTACGGACCTCCCCCCTCCCAAGCTTCACTGTAGGAAGGAGGCAGTCTGGATTGCAGTTTGTGAGAGGGTTTCCCACACTACACCCATCCCGTCGTGGGGAATAGAGAGAAACTGAATTCAGCGGAAAACAAGACATGTTTCCATTGCTCTGCAGTTCAGGTCTTATGGTCCTTGCATCACTGTACTCGCCTTTTCCGATTTACATCTGTCACAAAGTGTTTTACAATCACAGCTGTGCCCCGAATGTTTCGTTCGAACTGACACTTGGTTCTGTAGATGTTCATTCAGCTCAACAGTCACTGTTGCTGACGTGGTCTTCCTTCTGGTGGTCACAATCCTCTTTAATGTCCACCAGTCTCTCGCATCGAGTTTGGTTTTTCTTCCACATTTCGTTTTATCAAATGTTGTTTTACCATGCTCGTTATATGCTGTCATGACCTACGACAAGGCGCCTATTAATACACCTCGACAGCTGTGCCACTGTGGTTACCGATGCACCAACCAGACGGGCTCCCATTAGTTCCCCTCTTTGAAACTTTGACAAGTCTCTCATTTTAGCTTCACCCGAAACGAAATCAAGCAGACAAGGATGCACAATACACTCGTACACACCCTTGAGACTATAAGAAGCAATGCAGCACACACACAAAAAGTTAGCTACGTATTTAATTTAGTTCTTTACTATCACTGTTTTCAGCAAGGCTTTTCCATTATTTTGGACAACCCCTATCTATATGCGTATAATGCTTTTCTCAAGCTATCTTGTTGACAAGATAACTAGAGTCATTTTATTTGGATTTTTACCAATTAAGAATAAGTTGTAAGAAATGTAGAAACCTCGGATGATTTCGTATGTGGGCCATTTTTACCTCAGATTGGGCAGAAATGGGAGGGGTGAAATTTTCATTTATTTATAACTTGCTTCATATTCAATGAAATGAGCGCCTTATTAAGGCGAATCACTTTTGTATTTAAAGTTTCACGATAACTGCCATTGCTTAGAAGTTAAGAGCTAAAAATTGATTTTCAAACTCTAATTGAAACTTGAAAGAAGTAAGAAGTAAGGATTTATAGCAACAATGGCTGTTATCCCCTGTTTCCAGTCAGCTCACAGTAGCAAAGCAGTTCCGATGACGTGAACTCTAATTTAGACTGTTTCTAACATTAACAATTTATGTTGCCGGTTTTAAAAAATAAAATAGAACTTCATTTTTTTTTTTCAATTTATAGTTCGAAATTGTTTAAATGCACATGGAGTAAAGAATAAAAAGTTGAATAAAATGAGCGAAATGAAAATAAAGAAAGATTTAATGGCAACATTATGCAAAAATGATCAATTAAAAATATCAAGAAGTTGCGTGTTTTTGTTTTATTTGTTCTTTTGAATATATTTATAGTTTAAAAAACTGCCAATTTGACACCACATGCCACCATGTACCCGATTCTCTTTCCATTTTTAAAATAAACCAAATTACTTTCAAAAATTGTGGGGTTTTTTTTGCAACAATATACAAAAAAGCGAAAAATCACACATGACGGGATCTCATTAATCATCAGAGATTCATTCGAAATTTGTCAGGTGTTTGTTTTAAGTGTAGTAGATATCTTCTTGGAATGTGGTTAAATACTGCCAGAAAGATTTCATTCATACCTTGCTGTCCAAAGAAAATACTTATCATGAAATTGACTATCTGTTAATGTATTAAAGAAACGATGCAGCTTTTATCCAAGTATGGATGGCTACTTGTATTAAAAGCAGAGCAGCGATTAATCGTCAAAGAATCATATTATTTATTGAGTATGTTTGTCAGAGTCATGCAATTAAGCTTAAAATTCGCCATTGTATATTGGCATGCCGTTAATATACAAATAACGAAGTACATTTAAAAAAAACAGATGATTTTTGTAAGAAAAACTTATTTTTACTCCAATTAATAGAAATAATTGAAAAATTCAAAACTGCAACAGATAAGATCTTCGTTCCAACAGTAATTAAGAAACGTAGGCAATTTTCCCCTCCAATATAATTGAAAGAAAAGTCATTGCAAACGATAAATTAATTTCTTCGAATATGTTTAAAATGCGGAGATAAATTTTCAGTTCCTGCCAACTGATATAAACTTCAAAGGTTTTCAATACAATAAATAAATTGTGCGACTGCAATCAATTCATTGTCTTTTTTTTATGTGAACAAAATTTACAATTCCTCTAAAATAACCGAGTATCCTTTGCTACATAGAAAGGTATTCTGCTAAAAATTTTGGATCCCTACTTGAATTATTTTTCGAAAAATTTCATTAGTAAAAAAGGAAATGAGTGTCGAAAAACGATTATAAATACTTTTCTATTGGAATTTTAAAAAATCACAGAGCATTGTTTTGCAATTTAAAATGATTTCTATTTAATTGTTATTCAAAAGAAAATGGGGGGGAGGGATCACACTTTTCAATATTTCAAGTAACACATTAAATTCAGATCAAATAACAGATATCAGAAAATAAGTATTAAGCTCAAATTAAAAAGTTTTCACTTTTTTCATGCTATCAATAGGAAGGGGTTTCTAAATAACTTGCCTGTGGCCGCATATTGTCAAAACTCGCCACTGAAAGTAGAAAATTTTTTGTGCTACTCTATTTTTACTAGGAAAATTCCAAAATTTCCTTCTGTTTTCAACTATTTACAATTTTAGAAAAATCGTTTCCTAATGAACCAGGGAAATTATAAAAAGAAAAATATTATGAAAGTCAAAAAATTTCTCTTCACGAATTGACTGAACCTCTACGTTTTGCATCTCACAAAATTTCAACAAAATCATTTTTATAATTATGACTATTTATCTCTGCATGAGATCATTCAAAACTGACAAGAACTCCTCTAACATATGTGGTATATGATTTATGCACTTAGTAGACAAAAGTCATGCATAAATTATAAATTCACGTTGTTATTTATTACGATACTAAAATTTATTTATATTATACAATTATTTAAATTCATAAATGGTGTAAAATAATTTTATGCAAGTAAATAGTTCTATGCTCTGAAGTTATTGATGAAAACTTTCATACTCGGATAAGTTTCAATAAGTAAATGTTGAAACCTCCTTTTCTTTATTAATACCTATTGCCTCAGAAAAAAATGTGTTCGATTTGATCGCACTAGAGTAGTCTTTCTTGTAGAGCTTTCTGTGCCATTTTTGCATCACACCATTTACAAATTCTACATTGACTTCATTATTATAAAATAGTTTTTTTTCTTTTAAATGGTATACATGATCATCTATGGTAGCCAGTACATAATCACAGAAAGGCAGGACTACTCAAATGCCAACTGCCCGACTCAAAACATACGATTATTATAAACACATTGACAATGCTAATATCCAAATTCCAGCGGCACTAAAAAATAAATAATATTAAAACCAATGTTGTATGATGTAAATCAATGTAGAACAGAATGAAACTTCAGCTGCTACAGGTAACCTTCAGTAGCATTAAATGAAATGAATAAATACTAATTTTTTAAAAAACTTTTTTTAAGTTATAAGATTTTTTTAAACGAACTAACAGCATTATGAGAAATGGTTTCGCATTTCAAAAATTTAAATATGCTCAAAATCAGTCATAGTGATCATTTTAATTTCTTATAGGGGTGTATATATATATTGTTACGAAATTTTACCGGGGTTCGTTTGGGTAGTGGAAGTGATATGGTGTAAAGAACGCTCACTTAGCAGTAGAAAAAGAAACAACGACGTTTATTTACACGAAGACACACAGGACAGCACAAAAGCGACAGCTATATACAGCACAGAGACGTCTAACTTCAGCCGAGACGTGTAGCATACACAGCAGAATACTACAACCAGAATCTACTGCAGACAGTAGCGCACAGCTCAGTTAAGCACGAGCTTGACTCCGTCGCTTCCGACTACTCTGCTCCGTCGATTCCGACTACGACTCTCAACTACTACTTCGACGGCTCCGTCCACTCTGTCTTCGACTTCTCCGACTCTCGACTCCTACTGACTCAGCTGCAGCCCCTTTTATAGGTCTCAGGAGGCGGGGCTAGAAGCCTCTCAACCAATCAGGAACGTTCGAGGCGTATCTCGGTTCCTACTGGACGGATCGAGAAAATTCTCGAAGTTTCGGGTATAATCTATTTTGGCACCAAATTCGTCGCCTAGCTCTGGGACCTCCGATGTGACACACGGACTCTGTCCATTACCGATGACTTTAAAACAGTCTTTCTGATAGTGGAACAAACTATGCTGGGAAGCCGAATTGCAGGTTTGTAACAATATATATATATATATATATATATATATATATATATATATATATATATATATATATATATATATTATAATTCTCTTATTTCTTCTTCCAAAACAAAACAAAGAAAAATTGTTGGGGAATGTTTACAGGACACCAAACAATATTATAATAACATTGGTGGGTATTCTGGGCTGGTAAATAGATTATGTATTTTCCCTGTTTTCATGAAAATTCTCAAATTTTCCTACGTTTTCCCGGCTTTTCCAGACGATTTTTAAATTCTCTTTGTTTTCCTGACTGTCCCTGTTCTCCCAGTGGCATGATGGAAATCTTGAAAATATTCACTATCATTTTCATGACTTAATAAAAAACAAGGCAATTACAAAGTAAATAAAATGGATAAGATTTCATATAAAATACAATACAATAGCAGATATAATACATTTTATTAAGCCACTTTCAGGTATCTAAAATATATTTGTACATGTTTACAAAATATCACAATCATACAATGCATTAGGAATACTGAATTTACAGATAAAAAGATTACTAGTTGCATAATTTGAATTCAGGTATTGTTCTGAAATGAATGCAAAATTTGCTTCAAGCAAATAAATAAATATTGATACTGTAAACAAAATCAAAGTAAAAAAATTAAACAATGGTAGCCATGGAATTTTTCACCATTAAGGAAAGAATATTTTAATCCCAATCATCATCATCATCATTACCTTCTGAGTGGTCTTCTGACGGTTTGGGGATGGGTGGTGGGGGTATCATAGCCGAAATCTTCTGTAATGTGGCACTTGGATTAATTGAAGCAGGTGGAGGAGGAGGCTGAACACCCCCCTCAGAGACACTGCCAGTACGATTAGCACCTACAATTAAAGTAATGGAAATAAAGTTTTAATCATATCCGAAAAGGTGTCAAATAATAGTTGGAAATGACAGAAAAAAATACAAGTAACCATAACTAGAATCTTTTTGGTTAAACACTCCATTGTCATATTAATTTATTCTGAAGATGACGTCAAATTATTAATAAGCATTAAAGCAGCCGTGTTTTTTTTAAATTGATAGATGAAAAACAACAGCTAGAAGTACAATTAACAGTATCATTTGCAAACATTTATTGTTCATTCTTAGTTTCTCTCTATCTTACAGATGCTTTTCAATCTTGTAAGAGGCATTGAAATTTCATAGCTTATATATATATATATATATATATATATATAAACCACGATAGCAGAATGATTTTGTTAAATATCATGTATAAATATTTCCTTATCAATTTATCTGCTGGTTATGAAATTTTAATAAATTTTATTTTTATCTACCAGAAAAATACTTTCCTTTAGAATATATATATATATATATATATAAAATTATTGTTACAAAATTTTCCTTTTGGGTATATTTGGAGGCAATCCAATAAACAGGATCTTACAAAAATAAAGTTCTTTATTTTAATTAAGTCTAACAGGAAAACTCTAAAGTAGACAAATCAACAGAAATATCAATATCAACAAATATCGCCAATCAAGCGTAAAACACAGCGCATTTAATCACTAGCTCTGCAGCTTGCTTGCAGTCTAATGCTCCACTTTCCTCGGTTAAAAGGTTGGGTTGACGGGGCGCCTAGCCAAGACAGGGGCTTATCCCCGGTAAGAAGAAACTTCACATAGCTTGAGGGTCAATACTTTGCCGACTTCGACGAGATTTGAAGATGACGAGTGTCAGGACTCTCTGACAGAAGGGTGAGGGTGCGGGGGTACGCTGCCGTAGGACTTAAAGGTTTGGTTCGATTGTTTTTTTTATGGCGCCAATATTGGCCAAGCTGTGCCAAACTCGTGTTAACTTAAAATACAAAAAATTTACTCATTACAATAAGGGGATGTAAAGTTAAAATAACAAAGTGAAAATGGAAATTAGATATTATGCATGAAATTGATGCCAAGTAAAAATGAAAATACATTAATATGGTAAGATTCGCCCATTGTATCTTTCAAATTTGGAAATTCTGTGCCGAAATATTTCATTCTTAGAAAGCGGTATTTAGGGCATTCACATATGATATGCCGTACTGAAATTATAGCACTACATTTTGCACAAATTGGAGCTGCATTTGAATGAAGTAAATGTTTGTGAATACAATAAGTAAGATCTACGCGAAGCCTTGTTAACACAACACTCCTTCTACGACTGAGAAAGTCATTCTTAAAACTAGAAATAAATGGTTGGATGGAATGCAATTTATTATCAAGTTGTGAGTCCCAAGTACGCTGCCATATACGAAGCGAACATTGTTTTAAAATTTGATCTAAGTCTTTAAACGGAACAAAGGTTTCTTCATTAGAATTAGCTGTTTATGTGGCAACATCAGCTTGATCATTCCCAGGGATACCAAAATGTCCAGGAATCCAACAAAATAGAATATTAAAATTACGATCCAGCAATTTAAAATATAATTTTAGTGTACTGTGCACCAAAGGATGGCTTTGTCTGGATGAGTTTAAAATTGCTTCACTTGAACTTTTTGAATCGGTATATATGATCCAGTCTTTCTTTGATAATAGTCTTATCGCTCGTAAAGCAGTGTAAATGGCAAAAATCTCCGATGTAAAATCAGAACAATGTTTGTTTAGCTTCCTAGAAAGTACAATGTGGTCAAATATTACAGCTGAGCCAACATGGTCGCCGATTTTGGAACTATCTGTAAAAGCAGTGCCGCATTTTTCGAACGATTGCCTATGATCACAAAAAAAATTGTATGTAAACAGATGGCGCAGTTGTAGATTTTGAAAGCTTATTAAAATCATTGATAGTAAGAATGCTTTTGCGTGTCCAAGGAGGAGCTTCGTCTTCTTTAGTTAAAATTTCAATAATCTTTAGGTTAAAACTATCTAAAAGAGAGCGGATTCTAAAACCAAATGATGGGGGAAAAAATGAAATTTTTTTCTCGTATAACTGTCCATAAATCGGATTCACAATTCTGTCATATAAAGGATGTGATGGATTCTGATTTATTTTTAAAAAGTATTTGAGAGAAAATCTCTGGCGTCGTAATTGTAAACCTGGTTCTTTAGTTATTATATATAAGCTTTGAACAGGAGAAGTTCTAAAAGCTCCTGATACAAGTCGGAGTCCCTGATGATGTATTGCGTCAAGCTGCTGCAGAATAGACTTTGCTGCTGAGTCGTAAACCACGCTACCATAGCCTAGTTTTGATAAAATCACACTTTTGTAAATATTTAATAGAGTTGAAGTATTTGACAAAATTTTAAGAATATTTAAAGACCGAGAAATTTTTTTTTTCTTTAGATGAAGAATATGAGGACGGAATGTTACTTTAGAATCAAATAAGAGGCCTAAAAATTTAACGAGCAACACAACCTGAAGGGTTGTGCCTTTTAACTGAATTTCTGGGTCGGGGTGTAAGCCACGAACTCGACAAGAATGAATGCATTTTGTTTTTTGAGTAGAAAGAACGAAAGCATTTTTATCAGACTATTCCGTTATAGATTTGACAGCAGCTTGCAATTGTCGTTCGATAAAGGGCATGTGAGTACTTGAACAATGGATTTGAAAATCGTCGACAAATAATGACCCGCGAATATATGGTGAAGTTTTTCCATAATTCTATTAATTTTAATAATAAATAAAACACTTAAAATACTACCATGTGGTACCCCATCATTTTGAATAAAATCATCAGATAAAACATCATTAATACGAATGTTAAAAAATTCTTTTCTGGAGGAATTCTTGAATAAAAATTGGTAATTTTCCACGAAAACTCATATCATGTAAATCTTTTAAAATGCCATGCCGCCAAGCACGATCATATGCTTTCTCCAAGTCGAAAAAATAGATACTAGATGCTTTTTTGTAATGAACGCTTCCCTGATGGCCGTTTCCAGGATTAGTATGCTATCTAAAGTACTACGACCAGGTCTGAATCCACTCTGAAATTTACAGAGCAGTTTCTTCTCTTCTAGAACATGGATTAATCTACCATTGATCATTGTTTCCAGAATTTTACACAGGCAACTGGTAAGGGCTATAGGCCTGTAGTTCGATGGAAGCTCTGGATTTTTACCAGGTTTTAGAATGGAAATAATCTTTGCTCGATTCCAGGACATTGGGAAAACATGTTCATTCCATATTCTATTGAATAAAATTAGAAGCGAATTTAACGAATAGGAACTCAAATTTTTTATCATGTCATGATGAATGTCATCAGGTCCAGGTGCTGTAGAATGCGAGTTCTGCAATGCTCTCTTAAGTTCATGAAGCCGAAAATCAGCATTATAAGCATATGAGGCTAAGGTATTATAATCGATTTTTCTTTTTTCTTGTTGTTTTTTATAGGTAATAAAACTTTGAGGATACGATTCTTCACTGGCTACATTAGATAAAATTGTACCCAATGTATTCGCTATATCTTTTGTATCAGTGATGGAATTTCCATTGCTGTGTAAGAATGAAAGTTTCTGATATGATTTATTGTTCCCTAAAATTTTCCTAACTTTTCCCCACATGCGCTTGGAAGACAAATGTCCGTGGATGGAGCTAACATATTTTTGGAAGGAGTTATACTGACTCTGTCGTCTAGTTCTTCTAAAAACGGATTTAGATTTTTTAAAGGCAATAAAATTTTGGGTTGGTAGGATATCTTCTGAATTTATCCCAAGCCTTTCTTTGTGCTTTTTTAGCAGCAGCGCAATTTTCATTCCACCAGGGTTTGTAAAACCTTGGCAAATATCCAGAGGATTTCGGAATGGCTATCTCTGCAGCTTTTATCAAGCATTTTGTTATTGAATCTACTGCATTATCAATATTTGGCTGTTTTACTATATCTTCTGTAAGTTCGGAATGAGACCTAAAAAGTGGCCAGTTGGCTTTGTCAAAGATAATACGCACAGGTCTTCTGGGAAGGCTAACATCAGATTTTGAATATTTTAAAATAATGGGAAAATGGTCACTGTTGAATAGATCGTCTGAAACTGAGAAATCCAAATGGGGTACAAGTGAAGGTGAGCAAATGGCAAGATCAATAGTGTGAAAAGTTTTATTTGCCTGATGAAAGTAAGTAACATTTGAATCATTTAAAAGACAAAGAGAATGGTCATCAATGAGTTTTTCGATCCGTCGACCTCTTGCATTTGTATCTACGCTACCCCAAAGCGTATTATGCCCATTAAAATCTCCAAGAATAATGAAGGGAGCTGGTAACTGTCTGATAAGATCATCAAGATCTTTCTGGTGAATGGTGTCATTAGGCGGAAGGTATGCAAAGCAGACGACAATTACAGATTTGATCTGAATTTGAACAAATACATCCTGTAGTGCAGAAGGAATATCAATATTCTTGGACGGTAAACAGCTGGGTATGAAAGTGGCCACACCTCCAGTAGTATGAACATTTTGTAAATAATCTTTTTTTATTTTGTAATTTTTTAATCTCACATCAGACATAGGGTTGAGATGCGTTTCTTCGATCCCTAAGCATAATGGTTGATATTTACTCATAATAGATTTGATATCATCGGAATGGGATGCGGTAGCCATTACACTTCCAAGAGATTAAATGTATAGCCATTATTTGGGTTTTTTTTTTAATTTTGATTTAAAAAGTTCGGATGTCATGCGAGTAGAATCAGAATTTACTTTGTTCTCATCTATGCTATTTATAGAATCGTCTGACGGGTGAATTTTCAGTTGTTCTTCCTTTTTCTCGAATTGATGTTTTTTTATTTTCTTTTTCAAGATGTTGATGAACTTTTACTTTATTCAAAATATTTTTCCGCTTAACTTTTTTAGAAGGCAGGGAGGAATTTTTTTCATACGATCTTTTTATCTCAAGAAGTGCGAGCCAATCACTTCTTTTTACTGTTGCAGTATCTGGGTTCGTATTTACAAGATTATTAACTGACAATTTAGGTATTGGCTGCGAATTTCGTTCAGTTGTTAATGCTGCAGAATACGAGAGACCAGGTTTGGGTGTCCTGTCTGTTACTATCTTTCGAGCTTCTGGAAAAGGTATGTTTTTTGTGACTTTAACTGTTTGTATTTCTTTTTCTTCTTTGTACCGTGGCCATGATCGGAAGTATGCTGAATGGTCACCGCTACAATTGAAACATTTTGTCGAAGTGCAATCGTTACTATTGTGATCAGGAAAGGAGCATCGAGCACAAATTTCTTTGTCTCCCCTGCATGCCGTTATGGTGTGCCCAAATTTCTGACATTTGAAACATCGGATGGAATTCGGTATGTATGATTTAACAGAACAGTTTATATAGGCTATTTTCACAGATTTTGGTAAAACAGGAATGTTGAATGTTAAGATAAGGTGTTTTGTAGACAGAGTTTGATTGTTTTTTTTATCGTAATTCTACGAACAGCTATTACATTTTGTTCTTTGAGGCAATTTAGGATGTCTTCCTCAAGATCTGTCTGAAATTCTCGTTCCGATATAACACCTATGGAATGATTTAAAGATCGATGGGCTGCAACAGTGAATTGGGTTTCCCCTATCATTTTTAGTTTTTCAATGTTTTCTGATTGCTGTTTATTTTTCACTTCTATAAGAAGATTACCATTAAATAATTTTATTATATTGCTAACTTTTCCAATGAGACTAGTTATAGATTTGTGGATAACAATTGGCGAAACAAATTTCAATGAACTTTTCTCAGAACTCATAACAAAACATTTAGAAAAAACATTACAATGGTTAGAAACAGTAGAAGCCATGTGATTTAGAGAAAGATTCGGGCCCGACGGCACCGCCCACAACGGAACCCAATAAGGGATGGCAGCCACCGGCTCCAGACATTCCCAGCCTCGGCGCTTACCATGGTGCTAGCCGGAACCTATACGCAGGGAGTCACCCCCGAGGACAGTGACCAACCTTAACGCCAAGCCCAAGAAGTGACCCCTTCGCTTGATCCCCTTGAGCAGCCCAGTCAAACGTCTGAGATACCGGCCGATTGATACATCAGGGACCGAAATGTACCACCCGTCTAAAGGGTCGCCACGCACGGCGAACACGTGGGGTTTTTGGCTGTTCATGAGAAGTAAGAAATAAACAGAGCGGCGACCGCTTCTCATGGAGAGCTCCTTCGCTTACCGTCGAGGAATGGAAGGATGAAATAGAGAGAAGGGGCAGGGGGGGGGGAGTATGAAGAAAGAAGAAGGGGAAGGAAAAAGATTAAAAGATGTCTGGGTACCTCGGGATTGGGACAACCGTACCCACCTAAAGAAGGTTAGTCTCTGAGGGGTGGACTTAATGAGTTTTAACTGCTTGTGAGCTAGAATTGGCTACTGAGATACAGTTTAATTTGAGTTTGAAATAATAAAAGTTAGAAAGAAAAAATTAGAGCGGTGAGATAAATTAAAGCAGTATATTACGGGGTCTTCTAGAGTTTGCAGTTGGTTTATATTTAGGGATTTTAACTACTGCTTCATTTTCATTCTTATCCATGTTTTTAAAGAAGTCAGTGGCCAGTTTTTAATGATTTTTTAAGAGGGGGATAGTCTAGGCATAGGTACATATTTGTATTGGGCATGTAGTATTTCATATTGCAAAAATTTCTAATTAAATTATTTTGCAGGCGTTCAATAAGTCAAGATCAGTCTTGACAGCATCCCACACAGGGTAGACATAAGTTAATACTGGACGCAAGTAGGCGGTGTAAATAAGCATTTTATTTTGTCTACTCATTTTGGAGTTTCGAGAAATTAAGAGACAAAATTTACGAGTTAGGTCTCGAAATTTTTTAGCTGTATAAATAAAGTGGGGTTTCCAAGTTAATTCTCTATCTTGAATAACGCCTAAATATTTGCATACCTTAGACCACGGGCCACTTTTCTCGGTCTTGAGTACTTGCTTTTTTTATAGTCTCTCCACAGGAAGTGATGTAATCTTGGGAAGTTCCAGAACTTTCTCCAAGCTTCAAGAAAAAACTGGTCTCGGTTGATATAATGTTCAGACCATCTGGATTCTTCTAGAAGATTCCTTTTGTCGCCAAGATTGGCATGTCAAGGATACATTTTACCACTTTGTAATACTGCTTCCCCCCCCCTTCAAAGACTGCACGACCCGGGCAGTCTCATTACATATAACTATGATTAGTGGCCCGATACGGGGCCAGCCGATTAATGTGGATGACTTTTGGCTTGGCATTCGACGACCGCCGTACTCTGTAGATGACATCGTTTAATCTCTTGACAATAGTATAAGGTCCTTCTCAGTTCAGTTGTAACTTCAGACTCAGACCTCTCCGTCGCTTCGGGTTATACATCCAGACTAAATCACCCTCCTTAAATTGGTGGTCGGTCGCTCTGCAGTCGTAACGAATTTTCATTCGTTCGCTGGTCAGTTTAATTCGCTCTCTGGTAAAAGCATGTATGCTTTCCAAACGCTCTTCTAAACTTTTCATGTACTCATTCGGCGAGGAAGGCGTTTCACTCGGTTGTCCAAAGAGAATATCACAGGGCAATCGCAGCGTTCGACCAAAAAGCATTTCTGCTGAGGTCAGTCTGGTCGCTTCATGTTCTGCACTCTTATAGGCCAAGAGAAAGAGTGGCAGATGTACATCCCAATCAGTCTGATTTTTCGAAACAAATAAAGACAGATTATTTAAAATTGTTCGATTAAACCTTTTGACCATTCCATCGGACTCGGGATGCAACGCTGCCGTTCGAGTCTTCTCAATTCCCAAAAGTTTACAAAGTTCAGTAAAAAGCGCGGAATTAAAATTTGTTCCTTGATCAGAATGCAAAATCACAGGCACGCCATAACATGAGATCCAGCTTCGAACTAATTCTCCAGCTACAGTCGAGGCCTCCTGATCAGGAATGGGAACTGCTTCGGGCCATTTGGAAAAATAGTCCATTAAAACTAGAACATACTTATTGTCCTTTATCGTTACAGGAAAAGACCCCATGATATCCAAAGCTATTCTTTCAAATGCTGCTCCCACGTTATAGCACTGCAAACGACCCTTCATTCTTGTTTTAGGTCCTTTTCGGGCTCCACAAGCATGGCCTTCACGGCACCATTTTTTAACGTCAGTGCGAAGTCGGTCCCTATAAAATCATTCTCTTGTCTTACTCATGGTTTTCATGACTCCAAAATGCCCTCCACTTGGGCTGTCATGAGTCTCGCGCAGAACTACTGGAATTCTTCTTTCGGGGAGAATTAATTGCCATCGGCAGGAAGTTCCATCATCACTCTCCCACTTGCGGTATAAAACACTGTCTTTCAGATGTAAGGAGTCCCAAAGAGCCCAGTATCGTTTCGTTGCCGGACTTTCCGAAGCGATTTCTTGCCAAGATGGTTTTAATTTTTATTTAATTTAATTTCTTCTCCAAAATTGGCTTAATAGTGGGACTGTGCTTTTTGTATCAATTGAAGACCAGGAATCCACCGTTGTTTTTGCTAAAACTTTCACGGAAATATCCGTTTCCATTCCGAACTTTTTTTCGCATTCGTGCAATGTTTGCAGCTTTCCCTACAAGGTCTTCGAGAGAGAGCATCTGCGTTTCCGTGAGAGATCCCTTTACGATCCTGGATCTGGAATTCATAGTCCTGAAGTCTTTGAATCCAACAAGTTATCTGACCTTCAGGTTCTTTAAAATTTAAAAGCCATCTCAAGGAAGCATGATCAGTCCGGAGAAGGAATTTCCGTCCATAGAGATAGTGATGGGAATGCTCTATAGACTTTACAATGGCTAGTAATTCTTTACGTGTGACACAATAATTTCTTTCTGGCTTACCCAACCTCTTGCTGAAATACGCGATGACACGTTCTTCATTTCCAATCTTCTGGGATAGCACGGCCTCTGTTCCTTCATTACTAGCATCCGTATCCAATATAAAATCCTTGTCAGTCCGAGGGTAGGTCAAGACAGGGGAAGTTGTCAAAGCCTGCTTTAAGCTGTTGAAAGATTTATCGCATTCTTCTGTCCAATTAAATTTAGATTTAAAATCAGGTCTTGCTATTGTAGAAAAAATTCTTACAAAGCGTCGATAATAAGTACACGGTCCACGGAAACTTCGAAGGTCATGCACTGTCTCGGAACGAGGCCAAACGACTATTGCCTTAATTTCTCTGGATCGGTTGTAACTCCCTCTGCTGAAATAACATGACCGAGGTAAGCTACCTACTTTTGGAAGAATCGGCATTTCTTAGGGCTTAACTAAAGGTTGGCTTTCTGTAATCTCTGGAATACTTTCCGAAGGTTATTCAAATGTCCGTCCTACTACTATGATGTCATCTAAATACACTAAACTTGCTTCAGACTATATTCCACGTAATACTGTCTCCATTAGTCTTTCGAATGTTGCAGGGGCATTACAAAGCCCGAAAGGCATTACCTTGAATTGCCAAAGGCCTTGCGCGGTGGTGAAGGTTGTCTTTTCTCTATCTTCATGTCGGATCTCTACCTGCCAGTATCCACTTTCCAAATCCAGCGTCGTCAATCATTGGCTTCCGTTCAAAGCATCCAGTGTATCGTCTATTCGCGGTAGAGGATAACTGCCTTTCGTTCAATTTTCTGTAGTCTACACAGAATCTTGTCGATCCATCTTTCTTTTTGATAAGAACAATAGGCGAAGCCCAGGGGCTAGACGTTTCCTCAATTATTTCGTTGTAAACCATTTCTTTAATTAGTTTTTCTGTTTCTTCCTACTTTGCAAGGGGCAATTGTCTGGGGTGTTGTTTAATTGATGGATGGTCACCTGTATCGATTCCATGTTGTGCCATATTTCACCGGCCAACATCAGAGTCACAGGTCGAAAACCAGCTTTGAAATTCAACTTACATCTCTCTGTTGCTGTTCATCAACTCCTTCAAGATTCTCCAAAATTATCGGAGGATGTGCTCCAGAAAACTCTTGAGGACGAGCGACTATATCCACCACCGGGTCACACGACGCAATAACAGTTCCTTTGTTCACGATCTTGGGTTTATTGTTCAGATTCAATACTCGAAAGAGGATGATTTCCGTTTTCAAATCAACCAATGAGTTCTTGAGACCGCCACAATCACACCTTTTTGGGGAACTTGACTAGGAAAGTCCGTTACGGCGTATCTGAACTGTGCAGAAACTTCAGGAACCCCCTGGATAAGACATTCAGATCTTGGCGGTATTAAAGTTCTCATCTTGGCTAATACATAACATGACTTTGAATTCTATACATCGGCTGAAAACAGAGGAATTTCTACCCCTGTTGTCCATATCTCGTTTCTCTGAAGCAATTTTTGAAGGAAATCCAAACCTAGAATACAGGGATCAGTTATGTCAGCTATGTAGATCTTATGATGAAATTTTCTTGATCCGAATTCAATGAATGCATCTAATTTGCCATGTATTTTCGCATTTTTACCTGTAGCAGTTTTTAAAGAAATATTAAGAGCCGTGAAGTAAAATTGTTCTTTTAGTTTCATGGCCAAGTCAGTTCTTAAAAGTGTGACATTTGCTCCCATATCTACCAACATCATACACTGGATGCCGCAAATAAGTCCTTCAAAGTAGAGCCCATTTTTATTTCCACTAAGAGCGGGAATTCTCAGTCCTTCTTCAGGGACTTGATTCAGAAAAGGCAGCCTTCGTCCTGCAAGACGGCCATGAGTTAGTTTCCCTGGTTTGGAAACAACCACCGAACACTCTCTCTGTAAGTGCACCTTCTTATTGTACCTCCAGTAAGTCACATTCGGGTTTCGGCGAGGGATGTCCTTTTCACCATCAAGGCTGTTCAATAATTTTTTCAGCATATTGTAGAGTGATTCAAATTTGCCATCACTTTTCCTGCCGGTATCATTCTGAATCTCAATCGGTCTGACATGTCTGGGACTCCTGGAAACAGTTTTTGCAGCCTCATACTTCATGCTATAAGCTAGAGCTGATTTTAGATCTTTTTCATCCATTAGCCTCGTTGCAAGCTGCGTGTCTTCGTCTCTGATGGCATCGACGAAATACTGCGCTGCTAGGCTTTTCCGAACTTCTAGAGGACATTCGTCGTAAGCCAGGCTCATTAATCGCTCCACATCTGCGGCCAAAACTTGAAGGCTTTCTCCTGCCATCTGCCGTCTTGTCTTCAACTCTGTTCTGTAAAATTGGGTTAGATGGCTGTCTCCAAATATGGATTCCAGGGTTTTTCCAATTGTCATTAGGTCCGTCAGCTTTTCAGATGGAATTCCTTGAAGAACCTCCGCCGCTGATCCTCGGAGAGACATTACAAGTTGGCTAGCTTTTACAATATCTGTCCATTCGTTTGTAGAACTGAAAAATCAAAATCGGTTTTAAAAACAGTCCATTATGTCTGTCCATCAAATATCAATGGTTTGACTGTCGGTCTGGTATACGAGAATTCTGGATTTGGTAGGAAGTTGTTTGGTCTGCCCTGAAGTTCACTAAGTCTCTTCTCGAGATTGCCGCTCCTCCCCTGAACTTATTCGATCTTGGTTCGAGCCTCGCCCCTCACTTCTCCAATCTCCCTCTCGACACTCTGGACATCTTCTTCTATGTAACTGTTAACGTGATCCTTAATTCCCTTGATTTGACTCTCGGCATGCACTTGAATCTGATTCTTCAATTCCTTTTGGCCTTTCCTCATTTCGACCTGTTCAGCTTCTTCTTCACCTCTGCCATCATGTCAAGTAGCTCTGCGAATTTTTCATCTATTCCTCTGGTCCAAGGCATACGCAGGAAAATCCAACTAATCCTACTTCTGACACCAAATGCTATAAAATTTTCCTTGTGGGTATATTTGGAGGCAATCCAATAAGCAGGATCTTACAAAAATAAAGCTCTTTATTTTAATGGTCTTAACAGGAAAACACTAAAGTAGCACAAATCAACAGAAATATCAATATCAACAAATATTGCCAATCAATCGTAAAACACAGCGCATTTAATCACTAGCTCTTCGTCCTGTTTGCTTTTTTATAGTCTCTACACAGGAAGTTATGTCACTGACAGGACGTGATGTAATCTTGGGAAGTTCCAGAACTCCAAGCTTCAAGAAAAAACTGGTCTCGGTTGATATAATGTTCAGACCATCTGGATTCTAAAAAATTCCTTTTGTCCCCAAGGTCGCCAATTTTTATCACCAAGGTCGCAAAATTTATCTCCTAATCGCCAACTTTTGTCGCCAAGATTGGCCTGTCAGGGATACGTTTTACCACTTTGTAATAATATATATACTGTACTGTGCAAATTAATTGGGACAAACAGATTTTTTAAGGAACTTGTTCCTTTCTCGGGGATTTTCTGCCTCAAACCGTTTTCAACTGCATTTTCTTAGAACGCTTGACTGCCTTTGACTAGTCTAAACCGGTTTGGCCACGTGATCATGACATGTCGAAAATTTTTCCCTTCAGTTGCTGTAAAAAGTGGTCGCTTGTGTGAATTGTCTCCTTCTGACGTGTATTAAAAAAATGGATATCACTCGCAGGAAAAGGACTAGAACTGTTACTCTTAGTCAGCATACTTCTATGACTGTGAGGGATATTGTTGCAGTAATTGGAGTTGGAAAATCCAGTATTTCTAGGATTATTAATCAGCAAAATAATTTTGGGACAGTGTCTCTAAAATGAAAGAGTAAATGTGGACGCAAATGCGAGACCACACTTTGAACAAACAAATTTCTTGTACGAAATAGTACAATGCATCCTTAAAAACAAGTAGAGATCTCCAGAGAGAATTATTAGCTACTGGTGTGAGCGTGGATTCATCGACAATTCGATGAAGGCTTATTGAAGCTGGGAGATTTGCAAGAAAACCAATCGAAAAACAGTTATTAACACCTGCAATGAAGAAAAAACATTTGGATTGGGACAGGAAATATCAATCCTGGACTGCACAAGATTGGAAGAAGGTTATATTCAGTGACGAAACACATTTTCTTGTGCAAGGGTTTCGACCAAGATTTGTCAGGCGAAGTGGTGCAGAACCCATCAGGGAACAACATCTTATTCAAACAATTAAACACCCTCAGAAACAGATGTTTTGCGGTTATTTTACTTCTGAAGGACCTGGCAGCTTAGTACTAGTTGAAGGGATGATGAACTCTAAAGAATACATTTCTATAATAGAAAGTAAAATTGTGCCTATGGTGCAAACGTTCGCTGGTAGTGTTGGTATCTTTTGACAAGATATTGCTCCATGCCATACTTCTAAGCAAACAACGAATTTTTTTCAAAAACAGAAAATAATGGTTTTGGATTGGGCTAGTAATTCTCCTAAAGTAAATCTCATCGAAAATTTGTGGAGTATTGTAAAGAGACGTACGAGTAAAACGGACTGCTCAACAAAGGAATCAATGATGTGAATGCTATAAAAGCTTGGTTTCGTGATGACAAGATCAAAAATTTATGTTCTAATTTAGTGGAATCTTAGCAAAACCGTGCACAGGAACTCATTCAAGCTACAGGAGGACATATTTTGTATTAGATTGCTATACCGTGCATGTTAGTTAACCTATACATCATTTGTGAAAAGTTTTGTGTTTGTCCCAATTAATTTGCACAGTGCTGTATATATTGGTACTGTATATATATTTGAAATATATGTTTTTAATCTTGTAGGAAGAATATCTTTTCTTCTTCATAATATTTATGAAAGTACTTATTACTTTTGGCCATTTAGAACTTATATACATGTTGATCGGGATGAAAATATTCAATATCTAAACAGTTTCATATCTAATATCTTAATGTAAGTTATTTCCACAAAAATATTCTAATACTCAAAATCCTCTCACCAGCTGCAACTTAAAAAGAAAGGGAAGGGGACCCAAATAGACTAAATAAAATGCAGGAATTAAAAAAAAAAGTTTTTTTTATTCTTAGAGCAACTTTCTCTTTGGAATAAATGAAGTAAAAAAAAACACACATCTACAAAATTAACCAGCAGAAGTCTTCCCAAAACTTTCTTGCATAACTTTCTAATAAAAATGCTACTTTCCTCCCCATACATAAAAACTAGGTAGGGCATTTAAAAACTAGTTAAGACTGTGAATCCTTTCATGGCATTGGTGAACAATAATTATGAAATATTGATCTTTGCAATGAATTTATAATTTTACTGAATCCATCGTATTGTAATGTTTCCCCTTTTGGTAATTGGCATTCAGATGTAACGTCATTCCCCACACATAGTTAAGTGCCAACAGACCACCAGATAGGATCCTCTTCACTAATAGTCATTGTTTCTAGTTAATTTGTTGTATCCAGATAAAGTACCATAGATGTGTGTTTCGTCGTTTCAAATAGACCCATCATATCTTCAAGGGAGAGGAATGTCAAAACATCCAGATGTTAAACTTTTTTTGTCCATTTTGAAGGGACCTCAAATCTTCGAGAAATGATCAATCACCAGCAACCATTGTCATTAAATGTCGAACTCAGATGGACTTCAGTCGGTGTTAGCTGTGAATTGATTATAATTAACATGTATTCGGGAGGGGTCAACTACAAAGAGGAATCATTACCAGAGATTCTCAAGATCGACTGGAGACCAGTGAGGAAGCCTTGCTGAGCGGCTATTGGGTGATAAGGAATTCAAGTTCACCAATGAGAAGTTCAGAGTCGGAGAGATCTGATGGAAATAAAATGAGGTATTTTTTTGGAGAGAGTAAAGAGCAGTGAGAGGTGTCGAGGAGGATTCGGAAAGACGTCGGTGTTTGAAGATGTTCCTGATTTTGTGAGAAACTATGCGATTTGGGTTTCTGAGTTAGGATCCCCCCCCCCCGATAAAGATTGGTGGATTTTGGGAGCGGCCCCGAAGTAGCCATTTGAGCTAACAGCCTGTTAGTGTGTTTTTTTCTGTGTGTGTGCGTGTGTCTATTCTCTGATTTGATCGAGATACTATTTCATGATTAAACTTTCAACTGCTGTGTGAATCTTGTAAATAATATTAACCTAGATGAGAACAAGTTGTCTTATGTGTATATATATAAGATTGTAAATGGAAGAATTGTTTTGTTAAGCTACTCTCCTTTTTTATTGGTCAGGATCAAAATATTACAGTATGATCTTTGGTGATTTTTTTTTTTTTTTTTTTTTGCAATTAATCTCTAGCATTCAGCAACAGATACCAAAAATTCGAATTTGTGTTTTATGCACATTGTTTCTGATCAATTGAAATCAAAATTTGACACAGAACAGCAATTGTTGACAAAATCACATACCAAATCATCTATCAGTGCATTTTTGAGTTATTGTATTTGCATGCTTGAGAACATACAGACTGACAGAAAGTCAATCACTTCATGGACTTGGTTCCAAGATAGATATCTAGATCTTAGATGATCTAGATCCGAGTAAAAAAATGTATCTGCCTAGTTCTCTGTTTTATAGTTATTGTGCTAAATAATATTCGAAAAGCCAGACTTTCTCTGAATGGATTTCCCTTAAAATTTCACAGAAACCTACAAATTTCGTGCAAAGATCATATACCAAATTTCGTCAGTTTAGCTAAAAACATTTTTGAATTATCTTTAACACAGACAGACAGACATAATGTCAACAATGTGCTTTTCTAATTCAAGAAGGTCTGAAACATAGAGATTTGCTAAAGTTTCAAATTCAAATTTTTTGAGGATTATATTACTTTCTCTATATTTTTATATGAGAATGTAAAAAGTAATAATATAGGACAGAAAACTCCAAATATTTCTAAACAAAAATTAGAAAATGGGCAAAAAAAAAATTACTCAACAATATGCTTAATACTAAAAAGAGCGAAAATAAAACAAAATGTAGTGAAATCCTTAAGTTGAAAGTGGATGGCAAGTAAGGCTTGTTGTAAAACATTAAGATCAATTCAAAATGTGCCTGATCGATTTATTACCTCCAAATTAATAAAATAAAACATTTTAGTTATTTTTCACAAAATCCTCATTAAAATCTTTCTTATAACTCTTTGTATTTTAATATTTGTGTAAAAGAATTTGAAGGATTTTTAACAACACATGTTTAGCAAAGATTTAAGTATATCACATATTAAAAAAGTTGTTGAAAGCTAAATGATATAATTACTATATATTAAAAAGTAAAAGCCTATTTAATATTAGCATTATTCCTAAGTGCCAGTAAGAAAATACATTTTAAATACATGAAATAACTTTAAATGTAAAAGATTCCTTTACACAAATTATTATAAGAGGTGTTCAAATGAAAAAGTGCAAAACGTCGTAACAATGTAACCGTTAACATATTTGTCTATGTCGCTATGGGAGAATGTAGCGATTACACAGGTTCATCAAGAACAAAAGACCGGGTCTACTCACGGAGGGTGCAGTTCTGCTCCATGATAACGCGCGTCCACACCTCCCGAGTCAAACACGCAGAATTGTTCAAATGGGAGCAGATGGACCATCCGCCCTACAGCCCGGCCAAGTTTCCCTGTGATTTTCATGCGTTTCGTCCCCTGAAAACACATCTGAAAGGGAGGCGCTTCAACTCGGACGGTGAACTCAAGGATGCTGTGAAGGACTGGGCTTTGTCAAGGCCACACGAATTTTGGGAACAAGGAATCCTTCGGTGTATACTTTGAATAGTCTTCATTTATACCCGCAGTGTTGTTTCGTACCTTTTCATCTGAACATCCCTTGCATAATGCACAAAATTTTCTATTAAAAATATTTCATAAACTTTTCATTTTATTTTTCATTAAAATGAGAAAATATAATGCATTAAAGAATTTTCAAATTTCATAGCCTAATGGAAAATCACAGTTTTCCTAAAACCCTGTTCCGTTCTCATAACAACACAGTGATTAAAAAAATAATATAAATATCAATCATATTAGTCAAAAATATAGAATGAAGAGAAGGTGTAAATAAAATAACATTACAAGTTAAATAAAGAATTTAATAAAGCTAAAGCAGTTTTAATGCATTTTAAAATGCAATGAAAAAGTTGAATTTCTTAACAAAAATAAATAAATAACTAGGATCTAAACTAGTTTTTTCCTTATTTAATATTTTTTTTTAATTTCAAATACACACATAAGAAATACCTAAACACACATATATATATATATATATATATATATATATATAAGCATTATTTTATGTGAAGCAGAGTGCAGTTTGAAGACAGTGAAGAGACTTGCTATTTCGTGACATCGTTTTATTGCATTTTTAAGAAGCAGGCATATGTACAAGCGATGAGCACACAGAACGACACAGAAAAGGAATGAGGAAAAAGTTCTTGGGCATTTTATCCCTGGTCTTATATAACCAATGATTTTGATAGGGAAAACATTTCTTCATAGTGCTAATATATTACGAGATTTCGATATTGATTTTCGTTACACGCGCGGAGAAGGCAGGGGAAACACAGGGAGATTTTAAAAAAGAATTTGCCTCATCAGCAGTATTTTGCCTCTTCATGCGGAGTGTGGGAAAGTTAGACTTTTAGATGATTCAGCAATTTAACAAAGCTTCTCTTGAATTAATTAAGTAGAGACAGTGGAATTGAATCACGAAATAAGAGAATATTTTAGAATAAAGTTACTATGGGCTAAATCAAGATAAAATCTTGAAAATTAATTAAATTGAAATTAGAGTTATATATATATATATATATATATATATATATATATATAT
>JAPMOR010005192.1:1199767-1221132 GCA_026543865.1 Argiope aurantia
TGTGTGTGTGTGTGTGTGTGTGTGTGTGTGTATCAAAGTTTATTCCAAACTTTACAGCAGTTCTTGAAATATAATTCATTTTGATTAATGAAAATTCTGCCCCATCACTCCAAAGAAACTAACCCACTGGGAACATATATTAAGCAACTATTAATTTGTTAACAGCAAAAAAGACTTTTCTTTCATATTTATTCACAGAAATTTGATTCCGATATTGACCATGACTCAGATTTATCCATAATACAAGCAAAATTTTTCAAATTATATATATTTTTTTATTTTTTATTTAAATTTTCAAACATTTGAATAATTTCTCAAATCAAGTCATGATTTAACATCTTTAGTTGATCTCCCCCCCCCCCAAACTCTAGGAACTCCTTAATTTTTATTACAAAATAGATATGTTGTTTAATTCATTAAAAAAGGTTACTGGTAAGATATGAATATCAAATAGAACATTTTAAGCCAATGAAACTATTGATGTTTATTAGTAGGATAGAATTTCATGTTGAGGTAGAAACTCTTGTTAATCGGATAAGAGTTTACTAAGTTTCATAGGATTATTTTATTATAACAAAATCATTACACATATGATTTTTACATAGAATTCAACTAAATTTTTAATTATGTAAAACATTTAATAATTTTTTTCTAATAACATAATAAAATTTGAAATTATGACGATATTTCAAAAGTAAAAGTTAATTAAATTAGTGATGTGGAATTCAAATTGTATAGCTAAAGAATTGCATGACGAAATATTTACGATGATGAAACAGTATTTATAACAAACGTCTTTTACTAATCTGTATATGAATTATACAGGGTAAAGAATTTTAGCTTTAAAAATAATTCAACACTAGATTTTAATGAATCTTCATATTTCAGATCATTCTTAATCTGAAAAAAAAAATTAAATTGCACTCGTTTGTGAACAGATAAACTCAAAAATGGAACTAGTTAGAAGGATGAAATTTGTAATATGATATTTACATCAAAATCATTAACTTGTATCAAATTTTGAATGAAATTTGAAAAAGTCTATCTATCCATCTAAATTCATGCAAATATAATTTTTTAAAAATAAAAACTGTTCTTCTTTATTGAATTTTGGATTTGTTCAGTAAAAAAGATGAGACTTAATGATATACTTGACATCTCTAAATGAGAAAGTTTCAGATGCATATTTTGGCAGCATATGGAAAATTTGTAGAATTTAGAACCAAGAACTGGCTGAAAATTCTTTATGGATTATACGATACCTTTGTGTCTTTTTTTTTTTTTAACTTGTTAATATTTGTATCTAGCATGCTACCTGTAAAAGGTGTGATGAAGAATGCAAAAACCACTAATTGGAACAAAAGAAGAAAAATTATTACTGTAGAGAGATATTTTAAAGAACAACAGAGCGATAGACATTCTTCCCTTGAAACAGAGAACAATAACATTTTTAAATAAATGCAATTACAAAGAGGTGAGAACTTTATAATTCTACAGGAGTAGTTTTAAAGATATTTTGAAAATCAAATTAAAGAAATGTATGAATAAGTGTTCATTATTAAGTCACTGAATAAATAAATAATAGATGTTAGTTAACTTATATCTATTATTTATTAATAAAAAATGAAACAGATTTCCTTAGAATTCTATTTAATTTACTTGTAAATGATAATTGCTAGTAAAGGGACAAAATTAATAAACATTCCTACATTCATTCTGTCCAGCAGTTAAATTTTATAGCATTTAAGTTAAAAAAGAAAACATTTTTGTTTAAAAGAATGCAACGTAAATACTAAATTAAAATCATCCAATCTGAAAATAAATTTTATGTTTAACCAAACACAATATTATAATTGCTCTCGAAGTTCATGCTTTACAAAGAGTAAATCTATAAGTAAAGATATAATATACTGTCTCTCAAACAGTGTGCATTACTAATGGACTGTGGGAATTTTGTAGTTTTTGTAAGCATTTCGAAACTGTTAAAGAAGCGTACATTTTTTTGGATTCTAACATTTTAGCAAGTCAGCTTTGCTCTCATGAAAAAATTTTACTATTTAATAATTTACTTTTTCTTCACATTCATGTTTATAAAACTTATTAAAAATATTAAAATTTGTACATTTATTTCATGATTTTATGAAGAAAGATAATTTTTTTAATAAGTGAAAAAGTTTTGAAAAACATATAATAGCTTCCACGATATCATTGGACATTTATAAGATTCATTTAATATTGGAAGCATCATTTTTCAAAAACCCACAACTCTTGAAATTATCACGAGAATTCCACAACACTTTATTAGGAAGTTAATTTCATAAAAACAAATAAACTCAGTAAAAAAAAAAGTAATTATTATAAAAAAAGTTTCAATATAGTAGTTAATTAACTATGTTAATTAACTACCTATGTTAATTATTAACCTGAGTTAATTAACTATGTTAATTAACTCATTCCCAAACTGATTCCCTAATTTAATTAACATAGTTAATTAAATCAGGGAATCAATTTGCCAATTGGAATATACATGTTCTTCCAGACATTTCTATCAATACCAATTTAGTGAATATGTGAAATAACAAAAATTAGAGGTGTTCCATTTTTTTTTTTTTTTTTTGATGAATGTGCAATTGTTATATCAGCCTTTACTCAATAATATATTTTAAGATTATCATGCCATATTTAAGCTCCATGGGGCTATATTTTATTACAAGGAATCTGTTGACTATGAATCATGATTAGTAATAAATTATGATGCTTAAGCCCTCTCAAAACTTTCATACTATACCAGAGAAAAACTCGAACCATACTCAGAGACAGAAGGAAAATACCATACATCTGTATCGCCTTTAAAAAAAGGTTAAAACCACTAGAAAGATATATGATTTTAGATAAAACAGAAAATTATTGTATTGCCAAGAAGGAATAAGTAATGCTTTATTTATTTATTTTTGAAACTTTTTGTTTGAAATTCATATTGCCTCTGACATATATTTAGCAAGGATCTCCATCCTACCAATTCGGGATGAGAATTTTCATCATATCATTAGATGGAAACAAATTCTTTTGTTGAATTCACTTAAGCTGACAGAAATCAGGGAAAGTTTCAGAGATGTATTAAATTTTGACTAGCATTAAATTGATAATAAATCCTTACCAAAAATCTTTACTTTAGATTTATCATTTCAAATGGCAGGAGACAAACTGGACTCATTTTTTACTCTTCATGAAAATTTACTTCAAGCTATTTGAAAGGATATAGCCAATATAACACCTTACGTTGTTGATTTGCGTTTCCCCCCCCCCTCTTACATGAATGCATTAGAATAGAAATCTTTCTGATTTTCAAGACAATCAAAAACAAACAATGTGCAGGTGCAGGTGGGGGGGGTCAACTTTAATATGTTTAAAAAAATGTAATTAAAAATGTTCAAGTCCTGGTACATGTATGGAGATTACATACAATGGTTATCCATTCGATGGCACATACTGTTACGTTTTCTCCATAAGTATGATTAAATCATAATTACATAACTTAGATACTCCATAACACAAACTTAAAATCTTTACAAAACCGAATCTATACTCACGGATTTTCAGATGTATTAAAAAGGAGTAGAGTACTTAGAGAATCCAGCATTCTAGGCAAACTTCCCAAACCTTCTTCTAACATTTGGTTCTTTTCTCTTTGTCTTTCAGGTACCCGCACATTATAAAATTGGAGCTTATGTTTGAGTGTCCTTTCATCGGGAGCAGCATGTTTAGATTTCACATGATATGATGTAGTTTGTAACCCAACATTCCCATGATCATGTGTGAACAAGAGTTTATAATCATCCAAGTTTTCTTCACCAGGATATTTACAACTAGAAAACACCTACAGAAAGAAAACAATGCTAAAAATATGAAACTTCAAATCTGGTGCTTTTCTATTATATCAGCATTAGCAAAAATATACTATATACAGAATGCAGTGAAATGTGAAACTTTTCATATTGAATTGACATTCAATGCAAAGTTACTGTATTTATACAAAACCTACAGCAATTGCTATTAAGATAATGAGATGAGTTTATTTTTTCTTTTTGAATTAAAATGATTAATCATACTTTAAAATATGAACTGATTTCAAACCATCTAAAATGGTGGTTTGATCTTTTTAACTCATAATGTGAAAAAACAATTAGATTTTTATATTATTTTCAACAAAGTAGAATTTTATTTCATAAGATTTTCTTAAAAATGATTTTTTTAAAAAAAAACCTCTGAGAAAAGAAGTATTATATATACAGGGTGTCCCAAAAAAGTGAAACAAGAATTTATTTCCTTAATTATTGCAATTAGACATACACTTCTAATTGCTAAGCATCTTCGAATAAGATACCCAAATATGTGGCAATATTTTAGCTTCTGCCAAAATTGACAATGAAAAGTTAAACAAGCAAAAAAAAATTTATATGAATAAAATGTTTTTCTTACACTCCTCAATGAGAACACAAAGTTTTATTTTTCTATCTGAAAATTTTGTCCTTTTTCCATGTTTCAAATTATGTTTAAGCAAGTCTTCATTGTCTTCTTCAGAGATAATATACGTAACACAAAATGTTATCAATAAAATAGAATCAAAATGCATTAGCATAATGATGGATTTATTAATATTCACTAAATTTTGAAAAATGAACAAATAATATATTAATTGAAGTGCTTAAAAAATTCATATAAAGCTAAAATCTTCAATACTTATAAAGTTGTATTCTGCCAACAATACTTGCATACATGCAATCCAGTTAATCATTTATGACATTGGGATGGACTTTATTAATTAATCTCTTTCAATTAAAAGAATTGTGGACAGAGAAGAACATACACAATTCCTTAAAGAAAAGTCAACAGCCATCAAATCAGGTGATATGAGATTAAATGCAATAAGCCCTTGCTAGCCAAACTACCTATCAAGGAATTCAACATTCAAACATTACCTTACAGTTGACATATAGTCAGAAAGAGTAATATCCACTTGCAATACATCTGTAGAAGAATTATTAAAGGTCAAAGAATTCAGACATAAGGACATTTAAAACTAACTGAATACATCAGTCACCATTTACACATTCTTGTGTAAAGGACCAATCGAAGAGATGTCAAAAAATGCACACCACACATTTATAGAAAATCATTGCTGATGAAATTTTTTCATTTGAAAAATAATCATTTTTATGACTGATGTTTCTGTCTCATTTACAGTGACATTCATCTATATGAATTACATTTCTGAAGAAAGAACAATGTGATTCTACTACCTGAAGAGGGGCTTAACTGTGAAACTCTAGATGCTGATTATGAACTGATTGTAACTATTCCCAAATGCTATGTGGATGTCAGTAATTATATTGTAGTATTCTCTGTGCTGTAAATTTTAGAAATGATGAGAACTGATTGTTTGAACATCAGCATGAGAGTAACTTGAAAAATAAGCCAAAATATTACTTATAAAAAGATGCAAACTGATTGTTTGAACATCAGCATGAGAGTAACTTGAAAAATAAGTCAAAATATTACTTATATAATGCCTTATTCTCATTGAGGAAAAAAAACCCACAAATTTGCAGTATTTATGCCATTCTGTAAATACATTTTCTATATGGACATTGGAAACTCAGAAAGTTAGTATTCTTCTGCAAATAGAACATTATAATGACATACAAAATAAATAATATTTCAAAATATTCCTCATTTCTGAAATATGTCATTCTTTCAGAAAGCTTAATATTATATGCACAATTGCAAAGAAAGAATTTTCTTCCCTTTTTCAGTATTCCACTATTTCTCATTTTAAATATTCACTTCCTCAATTGTGTTACAATGAATGCTTATATTGAAATTTTATATAATAAATGTTTCCATCAAATTTTGTAATCTGTCAAATATTTCAATCAACTTTTCTTTCGATTCTTTTTCCCTCAAAATTTAAATACTTATTCTATTTAATAAAGTACAAAATTATATAGAGTAAGTTTCATACTTTTAAATTCAGTAACAGATGTCCAGTACTTATTCTCAGTATAAATTATGAATGGGAATTCTTTCTTGCATTTGGATGTCTCTACCAGGGCACAATTCTATCGAGCCCACCATTTTGACATTTCTATATTTGTGGTAGTTAAAAAAAATTTTATATTTATAAGAAAAATATTAATTTTGATATTTATGTTAAAAACTGAGATTTGTGAGAGATCACAAATTAATTTTCCAGAAAAAATCAAACTATACAATTATATTTTTTACTCATCAAAGCAATAAAACAAACCTTTGTGTTCAGTGAATAATTACATAGCTTTTCCATCACAAAAGGTCATAATTACAACATTTGTAAGTTAATAATTAGTTAACAATCTAGAAATACTTTTACATATTTAAAAAAAATAAAATTATTTTTCAAGTTGATTGCGATTATCTTTATAACATTAGATTATCATATATAATGAGCAAAATACAAACAATATGAAGCTCCCAATTTTAAAGAATGATTTATGTCATAAAGAATGATATCACATTTAGGATGGTAGGGTATTTTGACACAAAGTCTAAATGCAGGAATACAGTGCCACATATAAGATTTATTAAAAGGCAACAGATTTTAAAAAAATGAAGAGAGAAATAGTTACACGCAAATAAATAACTACATCAGACATACAATGAATATGTTTCATTGAAAAACAAATTATATAGACTGCCTGCTACAACTTCAAATGCTGTAAATGAGGCTAACGGCTGCCAAAAGTTTGACAGGATGTATATCGCAAACCAAGTCTTGTGCAATTTAATTAACGCATATAAAGAAAGGTTAAATTGTTAACAAAAGAGGAACTAGAGTATTCAATTAAAAAACAATTAATCATACTACAGAAATTTAGATACATTCTCTTAATACATAAAATTTATGTATGTACTTAGGGTAGCCATTGCAGAGTTGAGTTGATTTTATACTGTTCATTTCCTGACGACTTATTTACAAATGACTGAATGAGATGTAACTTCTGATTAAACTCTTCTCATTTTGCATATAGAAATAACTCAAATCCCTAGAAAATATCACCAAAGAAATTAAGACAAACAGGGACTATGAAATTGAGTTCTCAAAATCAAAGCATTGGATTTTAACATGGCAGGGTACAAAGAAAATAATCAAGTCAAAACTTATGCATTAGAGGATCATAGTAGTTCTATGATTTATAAAATAATTGGGCAATAAAAATAATCAAAACATTAGAGCTGATTTGATTTTGATGTTGTAAACTGAAGTATTATTTAAAATGAATTTAGACATCCTTTTGAGACACATAAGTGCATGGTAACTAATGTATTGAATTCCAATTTGATTAATGGCTAATTTTGAAGCTACACATTCTCTTTATCTAATTTTGAGCTACAAATAAGGAAAACAATATTTGAGATAAAAAATTTTCAAATTTCAACATTGTAAAAACATAATGATTTATAACTCATTTATTCAAGTTAGAGAAGCCTTGTACATGCTTATTAGCAACTTGGGAATCTCATGGCAAAAAAACAACTGTTTCACCTATCCAAACTGGAATTATTTATACAAAAAAAAAGAAGAAAAAAAAAGAGAAAGAGGGGGAGGGGGTGAGTTTCCACATCCCAGATCTGGTTTGAAGCCTATAGCTCTCAGATCGATAGGCCAATGCATGGCCATCTGGTTACCTTAGTTACCTCAATGTAGGGAAGTGGCAAAGTTAATTTTCAACTTAAATATGGATAAGATGGATTTGGAAAATAGTTTATTTAACTTTTACTGAATAAATAAATCATTTTCTGGCCCAGTATAAGCACATGTTAGAATAACATACATTTAAATGGATAAAACAAATATTATAAAGTAAAACAAACCCGAAGTCAAAAATATTCAGTTGATTATGAAATTATGAGAATTTTAATTCTGCGAAGTAATTGAAAATTCAATTATAATCCTGAAGAAGCAGACAAGATACCATACTTAAAAATAAAAAATATGAAAAAGTTATAAAGGTAAAAGGTTACTCATTAAGTGTGCAATACAAAAAATTATTCCAAGATCATGCCATAAACTGGTAACAATTTGAATCATTAAAATTAATACACTGCCAATTACATATCATGATATTTGTATTAAATTAAATACTAATATTCAATCTTATGTAATAATAGCATGATGTTAACAAAATTCTTCGAATTTTACTGAGACAGATACTAGGATATCTGAAACTAAAAAGTTTAAAGTACTCAAGCGACAAAATTTAATCCTACAATTCTGTATATTGATGCAATGAAATAAAAAGACAAAATATTAAAGTCAAGTATTAAAATCTGAAATATTATTTGCAGTTTCCTCTGAAAAATTAATCATAAAAGGAATTGCAATTTATTCCATAAAAAGCATTTAGGTATTATTAATATGTCGGTAAATTTATACAATGAAATTAATATAAACCTTTGTAGCTTTGCTACTGCCCCTAATTTTATCGATTTTCCTTTGAGCAATCTCGGCTCTGCCACATACAGATTGCAAGCGCTTATTATAGTCAGAAACCCGATCCAATATTTTTTTGAAAATACTGTCAGTTATTTTCTGTACATAATCTAAAGAATCAGCAATTTGTAGGATTGCTTCCTCTCTCCGTAAATCAGGAGGAATAAGGTGAAGTTCATAGGATGGCATTTTCATTCTAATTCAATATTTCAACAAAATATATTTTCCACACACATTATTAATACAGATAATAGTTTACGAACTATAAATCTTTTTAAGCGTCTATTTGAATACGCTACACAGAAATCTATAAATTTAAAATGAATCTTCTATTCGAAACCATTTGAACAACTCGCTAGAACGGAACATAACCAAAACAAAACTTAAACGCCTCTCTCGACAGTGACCTAACTGGCAACACATCTTAAATCATTGTAAATTATAGATGAAATGTAATGCAAGCATAAATAAATATTTTAAAACCTTTCATGCCTCATTATTTATGATAGAAAGTATTTTTCGGTTGAAAATATGTGTAAATTTTCTATGCTCTATAGTCAAAACTCTATTGAGCTTTTGATTGAGCCATATTTATTTATTTTTTAATTAAAGAAATTTACTTGATGTGAACTGACTTCACTTTCCAGAATCCCATCCAAGTTGTGCAATAAACATTTTAATTTCGCACGTGACGGTTAATTATTGAAAATGGCTTTGCGCGTTCAATTTGAAAATAATAATGAAGTTGGCGTGTTTTCTAAATTAACTAATTCATACTGCCTTGTCGCGATTGGTGGCTCAGAGAATTTTTATAGTGTTTTCGAAGGTGAATTAGCCGATACTATTCCAGTTATTCACACTTCTATAGCCGGCTGTCGAATAATCGGACGCTTATGTGTTGGTAACAGACATGGTCTTCTGGTACCCAATGGTACTACAGATCAAGAACTACAACATCTCCGGAACTCTTTGCCTGAAGACGTCAAAATTCAAAAAGTAGAAGAGCGTCTCTCAGCTTTGGGTAATGTGATCGCTTGTAATGATTATGTAGCTTTAACTCATCCCGATTTAGATAAAGAAACCGAAGAAATACTTGCTGATACATTGAAAGTGGAAATCTTCAGGCAATCCATTGCAAACAACGTTTTGGTTGGAAGTTACTGCGCACTAAGTAATCAAGGAGGACTTGTGCATCCGAGAACCTCTGTTGAAGATCAACACGAGCTATCTTCCTTATTACAAGTTCCCATAGTAGCTGGTTCCATAAATCGTGGAAGTGATGTAATCGGTGCTGGAATGGTTGTCAATGACTGGTGTGCATTTTGTGGATTGGACACAACCAGTACAGAAATATCTGTCATCGAAAGCATTTTTAAATTGGGCGATGTCCTCCCATCTGCTATCACATCAGATATGAGAGCCTCATTAATTGAAAGCATGGCTTAATTGTCTCCAAAGAATAAAATAAATAGAAAATCTTCTGTTTTTAAAGTTATTATTAATCAGTGATTCTGTTAAATAAAATGTGAAAAGTACTAGAATGTTATATTATTGTTAAATGTTTTCATAAAATTAATGTGTGTAAGATTGACGTCTAATTCCAAGACTAATAATTCAGAATCCTAATTTATACCCTTTTTTATAAAATGCCCTTAATTCTAAATACCTGTAGTATATATGAACAGTTGTATTTGAAATTTAAAGTTTTTTTTTATTTATTTATTTTAGGAAAGCTCACTACACATTATTTTTAAGCTTTAAAAATTTCAATGTAATCTGATTTTCTTTTGAATTTAATGGAATTTTGTTTTCATAAAAAGATATGTAAGAAATCTTTAACAGCATTGAATTATACTTTATGGGCTTTTTTTTTACTTGCTTATTCTAGATGTATATTTCAAATTTCAATATATTGTGAGAAATTTATTTGCAGTGAGATTATCAAATACTTAACTTCCAAATATTTTAATTAAATTTTTTATGTAATATTTGTTTCTTCTGTTATTTAATGTTGTGAGGGAAGGAAAATCTTATACATTAATATCAATTTTTGAAGGGTTAATTGAAAAGGTATTGATAAATGTATATTCTTTTTACTAAACATATTTAACTTGTTTTCTTGAAAAAATTTATTATGCTAAGTATTTTCAAATAATAATCTTGTCGCATATAGATCCTTAAGGTGTATGACTATTGCTCATAACTTCAATTCATCATAAATCATAAGAAAATTTTATTGATAATTAGTTTTATCAAGCCGTAATAATATGTTTAAATATTTTAATTTTCTAATTTGTACAAAATAACTAGATCAGTGACATAATTATAGTTGCCTTAATTTATTTAATTTTTTTTCTTTTCTTTTTAATTAGATTCTTTGGATTTTAGATAATTTCAGTATATAATCAAAATCAGCAAAGAAGAAAGTAATTTCTTTGTAATTATTTGCTTTGTAAATTATTGGCATAATTGCAAGTTTTAGGGAACATAATGCTTATTAAAAAGGGCCTCAAAAGTAAAAGTGGCATTTTAAGATCTATTTACTATGTGTAAATATATATCTTAACTTTTCTTGAATTGCCACCTTAAATTTCTTTTACTGCAACAGAGTTTAAGCTTTGCTCGTGTCATTCTGCTCTGTACTAATAATCTGCAAGGTATTGCTAATTATATGAATTTTAATGAACTGTGCTTTATTGAAAATAAATTTACTTCAAATAACTTTAGTGAATCCTCTTTACTTTTCTCTTAATTTCGATCATTATTAAATAAAATCGTAAATTAAATGAGCTGAAAGTTTTTATATAAACATGAAAATAATATGAATGCATAGTTGAAACGATTGTCATGTAATGAAATATTAAAATTGCATTTGCAGCTTATGACTGATGTTGCACATCAGATTTCAAAATGTGGACTTAGCATATATTTTGGCATAAAAATATCAGCACTTATTAGATGGTTTTCTTTAATAATTTATTTCTATCAAGTCATCAATGTTCCTTGTTTGACTTTCCACACAGAAAGCTTATAAATTTTACAAAGAAGATTTAGAATTTTCATTTGTGCTACAGAATTACTTACTTAGTTTAGGTAAATTTTCATATCTAGTAAGAATTACAATTTTATCTTTAATGCTTAATTATGTTTTTTTTTTCATATTTCTATTACAGGCACCAGTAATTTATAGTTTTTCAAGTTAGACTTAGCAGTGTAACTGCCCATTTCAGACCTTTAAAATTTGAGACAAAAGATGTGAATCTCATCTCACGTGAAAAACGATTCCTACATGTTTAATTACAAGTGGAAGAAGAAATTCTATAAATATGGTAGTGTTTATATGACAGTGTTTAAATGAAAAGGATTACTCAGTTCCCTTCAAACCTGATAACATTAAAATGAATATTAATGGAAATTTTTTGAATATATTGGTTTGGAGCTAGAGTATTTTGATGATTTAAAGTTAGTGATAACATTGAGCAGCATCCACTGTATTTATAAATGTTGTTTAAAATAGTACTTACATTTTTTTCTGTATATGAATTACATAAATTTTTATTCTTATTTTAAAAGTATTGTTGGCAGATTTAATTCAAATATGCACTCGAATTTTAACTATAGATAGATTAGCTAATTAAAGAAACCTTCATATAATGTGGTTTTTCAAAAATCAAAAAGAGGTGAAAATAGTTATTTCCAAAACAAATACTATGGAATGTAAGTTTATTAATGAAAGAATAATGCAATATGCTTTACTAAATAAGAGGGGGAAAGTTCTTCCAATTTCCATTCAATTATGAAACAGCATGGTCATATAAAAGAAAAATACGCCATTATATATTATCATTAATACAAGTTCAACAACTATAAAAAAAAATGGCCAGCACTCAAATAAAATGCCATGCTTCTGATAATTTATATTCTATCTAAGTATCTATTATTTTTACCCATATACATTTCTAATCTATCCATATTAAAACAAAAAAATAATTTTATAAAAAATTTCTGAAGTCAATTAAATGCTGAATTATTTTATTCAATTTAAAGTACTATATATATTTTCATCAAAATTCATTGAAAACTTTTAAATTATTTTTGGTAAAAAATGGAAAAAAAATTAAATATTCTAAAATTTCAAATTGTTCCATGTGCATGGAAAAAGAACATAGATTATTTATTTCTATTTTTTCAGATACATTTTTTATTCTATAAAATATTTTGCATACTTAAATTTATTAAAAATATGATTTTCAATTCAAAACTTAAAATATTTGGCATTTTTTGAAAATTTTAAAAAATTAATACAATAATATTACTTGAGGCCTTCAATAAAAAATTTTAATACTCATAATTCATCTATAAATGCAAAATTGTATTATTTTATGTTTATACAGCATAACAGAAAAGTTTCAGAGTTGTAACTAAAAGTATGATGTGCATGGAGTATTTAAAAATTAGTAGGGCATCATAAAATTTCATTTTGAGAAAAAGCTAAAAATACATTTGAATGATCCCTACAAAACAGAAACAAAATTAAAACAACTCAAATTTATTAAATATACAAGTTTATTAAAAGAATTATTTATTTTAGAAGATATATACATACATAATATTTATGTAAGAATACACAAAGCATATACAGGAAATACTACTGGTAAAGCAAAACTAACTCCTTTTTTCATTAAAAAAAAAAACCTCAAAGTTTTTTTAATATTTCATGAACTATAAATATTAATTTTTATTTATCTAATATTTTTAAATTATATATGCAGCCATAAACAAATTCAATACAATATATGAAGCAAATCAAAATGTACCTGCTGCATAAGTTACACCCTCATGTTTTGCTTCTAACCTTACATTTGCTTGTTTTTTGATTTTTTTTTTTCATTTCTTTGTTTTTATATGATGTCAAGGATTGAAAATAATCTTAAATACAAAATAAAATATTCAAATAAAAATATATTATAAAACAGAAGAAGAGCATTTTTAAAGATAAAAAAAACTAGATAAATTACACATTTTTGAAAATATGAAAGCTCGTACTACAAAAAAGTACGCAAATTAAAATGTTTTTAAAAAATACCAGCATACTTTCTGATATATAAAACAATGTTTTGAAATCTAATTGTAAAATATTGCCATGACTGATTCTCGATAATCATGAAAATTCGATCATTCTCGAAAGTTCGATCACGGCCGAGCGAGCATTCGAACTAGTTTTGAAAGGAATTGAATGACTAATGGTCAGCGCTTTAGATTTCATTTCCATTCTCTATTCCTGTGCCCCTTACGTTGCAGTGAAAGGAATTTCCATTCGCATAAAGTTTCTGTTCACAAGTATTGTTACCATTTATGCAAAAATTCTATGTTAGATCAATAGTATAATACAGTGAAACCTCTCTGAGCTGCCACTGCACCTTTGCTAGAAAATTTGGCCGCTTTGCAGAGTTTTCGTTACAATCTAAGATAATTGCTATAATCTATACTTATGTAAAGCTCAATGTGTGTGTGTGTTGGCGCTACAGCTACCAAATTTGGCACATGCATAACTTGGAGGTCGGGAATATGCACCTGGAGTCCCTTTTTTCGAATTTTTAATTAGAATTTTAATTATTAATTAAAAATTAACTTTCTCGCTAAAAAAATTTTTTTCATTACCCCACCACCAAATGAGTAAGGCTTCAGTTTTTTTTTTCCCACGCTAACGAGGATAGGCTTAACAAATTTTCGGCCAATTATTTCAAACAATTTTGTTTATTTTCTTAGTGTTTGATGCATTTAAAATTAAACATTGTTAATTATTCGTTCTTTCAGATTCATTCTGAAGTACTTTTGAATGAAAATAAAACAGAATCAAGGAAATTGAAAAATTCTAATCTGCGTAGAGTTACCCCAACTGGCGTAGAAAATTCACGCATTTGCGTACCATAATTGGCGTTGAAAATTCGCACATGCGCATTGTGTTCTGATTGTTGACAACTCTATTTTCAACGGATACGGACTTGGTTTTGAAGACTTAACATATTTTCGACCGATTAATTCAAACGATTCTGTTTATTTTCTTAGAGTTTCATGCATTTAAAACTAAACATTGTTTATGATGAATCTTAGAAAATTTTGTAGAAAACTTCTTGAAACATTGTAGCAGATTGTTATGAGCGAGGATAGAATCTGGTACCTTGTGGTTCACAGCCGCGTAACAAGACCACAAGACAAAAGCAATTGCGTGTGTTTCGTAGCTGTTATCTGGCTTATAAGCTTTTCACCACAACATAAATTAAGAAAGATATTCTTTAGTGCCCATAAGGTTTAAATACTCAGCGACTCTATTTTCAGTACTCCTATTTAAAAAAATGCTTCGTTTCAGTAAAAAGCGGTAGTACATTATGTAAACAAGTCTGACACATTTAAAACGAAGTTTGAGATATATAGAGGGAAAATAGCTTTATACTTTATAATAAATAAAATTTACTTATAAAATAGCTTTATTGCACTTTAAAAAAAATTATTGAAAAAACGATGTAATTTCAAATTTAGTTTCTTGCGCTTCTCAGAAAAAAACGTGTTTTCAAATTTGTTTTTCAGTTTAAAAAGTAAATCTTTAACTGATTCGTTGGTCTTTGCGTCAGAATGTACAATGACTTCTATTTTCTTCAATGTCGCGTGGGTTGAAAGTTTAGCTGAATTAGGATTACAAATGGTATCAAAAAATTTCTAGCCAAAGACAGAATTAGCGCCTGAAAGACCCACTAAATTAATATTTTAAAAATTTTAAACACACAAAATATTGGTTAGTTAATTTAAAACAATCTTAAATTAATTTTAGATTTTATTAAAGACATATAAAAAAGTTTATCTTTGATAGACTCATCAACAAAAAGGGTTCTTGCCAATCAAAACTTGCACCGAAGCGTTCCACTGCTGGAAGGATTCGGGGGCGAACTCTATTCCAGTAAGTTTCGAGAGCTCTGCCGCCATCGTTTCGTCGAATAAATCTGACTCTCGACTTCTCTGCTGTAGATTTCACAGCTAAAGAAACATTCGGCAATCTTTTCTTGACTTATTTTTTTTTTTCATGAAGTTTTAATCCAGTCAAGAGCATCTCCGACAGAAATTTTCTTTGAAAGTTCACTAACACTTGCGCATTTATCCACACGGGCAATGACATGTCGCAGGGCGCATTGTCTGAATTCCATCTTGAAACATTTTTATAACTCCTTGATCCAAAGGCTGAAGTTTTGATGTTGTATAAGAACATAACAGTTTCACATTTGTCAGCTTAGTTCCATGTACATGACACATTGCATTATCCAACAAAAAGAGAACTTCCTTGTTTTGATTCTTTATTTATTTATTTTTTGTCGTAGTTTACTGGCATTCTTCAAAAGTGGATGTTATGTCATCCATGCATTTTTGTTCCCATACCACGACACACAAAGAAGGTATAAATCTTTTCCCTTTAAAACGCCTTGGTCCTTGAAATCTCCAAATGACCAGGGGCTTCTCTTTCTCGACAACTGCGCTCACACAAAAACTAATGGTAAGCCGCTAATTCGGAATTTTTCCACCTCTGTCTTCTTTGGATTTTTGAATCATACTTATGTGATGAATAAAGCAAAACTGAAGAAGTCGTGCTATCAAACATTTAAGTGTGTTCTTGTTAAAATAATTCAATCCAAAGTGAAACGACATAAACCTTTAATATTTAACACTAATTTGCATTTTTGACATTTAAATATAACGATCGCAGATTAACAGAGGTAACGTATTTCAAATCTTTCGAACGCACGTCAATCAACAAAGCAGAGTTGAGTTTTTATACAACTTCTAAGTTCAATAACAAATTATTTTAAGTTGCGCGTGAGTTTATTTTTGCTTCGTTGCGTCGTTGTACCACAGTACCCCCCCCCCCTTAGAGGGCTACTCGAACGATGAAGAAATGTCACTTGTAACGAGATGGAATGTGGACTGGACGTCCAGATCTTGTCACTAGTTTTGGAGCATCAAATCTCACTCTTTTGTCTCTGGTGACTTGCTTGATCGAAGGAGTTTCTGAATTCTCAGTGTGTGATACAGCTACTGAATTCTTTTTAACAGTTGCTAGAATTTTGGAAATCAAATCGTGTTCTGTAGAATTGTCAGAAAAATAGGGCTTTATTCTGTCTACAGAAACGTTGATTTCCTTTTGATTTATTTTTAAAATCGAAACTTTTTCTGTTCTCCTTTCAACTTTGTATGGTTTGTGATAAAGTTGTTGCAAACTACGACGAGAACTGTCAGTACGGACAAATACGTGTGAGCAAGTTCTTAAGTCCTTGAAAACAAATGGAACGGGTTTTAAGTTTTCTATGGGGCTTTTTAAATTCTTGATAAATTCAGATTGTGGTTGAAAGCTTGAATTCTGAAGAAAATCGCATGGAAGCTTTATATTTTCATCATACAGGAGTTCAGTCGGTGTGGCTTGAAAATCATCACGCCACACTGTGCGTAAACAAAGTAGAATGATTGGAAGTGATTTTTGTCCAACTTTGGTTCTCATGGCACATGATAAACAGGATTTGTAGTGTACGATGCCAACGCTCGATAAAATCATTAGCTTGTGGGTGATATGCGGTTGTTCTATTTCTTTTAAAACCAAAAAATTTTGAAAGTCCTTCGAACAGTTGAGATTCAAATTGAATACTTTGGTCTGTCGTAATTACAGTTGGAATGACACAACGTGCGATCCAATTTTTTAATAAAGCATCAGCTACAGTTTCTGCACGGATGTCAGATAGAAGAATAGCCTCTGCCCAATGTGTGAAACGGTCAATAATTGTAAGACAATACCGAAATCCTTCCGATGGTGACAAAGGATCAATAAGATCTATTTCTTGAAATTTTTGGCTTACTGTAGGATAACTTTGTAATGGAGTATGGACATGTTTAGTTATTTTGGAATTTTACACAACTTTTTGTCCAATTGCCAATATCCTTGTTGATGGATGGCCAAACAAATTTCGATGAAGCTAATCTTTCAGTTGCTTTAATTCCGGGCTGTGATAGATCATGAACACTATGGAATACTATATTCCTGAAGTTGACTGGAATAAATGGTCTTTCAGTTTTAGTTGAAACATCACAATATAATTCGTAATTAAAGCCAAAAACTGGTATTTTTTCAATTTTCAATGTAGAGTTTTGAGATGTAATTATTTCTTTTAATTAATTCTTATTATTTCTTTATTATTTCTTAATTCTTAATTATTTCTTTTAATTTAATTTTCTTTTAATTATTTCTTAACTCTGTATCTGTTTCTTGAGCTTTTGGCTATGGATTCATAATCAATTTGTGATAAAATTTTAATTTCCTCCAGTTTAGACAGGACATCAGCAACAATATTGTCTTTTTCCGAAATGAGTTGAATTTCTAATGTGAACTGACTAATGAATTCTAAATGCCTTCGTTGATGTGGAGATGCTTTTTCCAAATTTTGATGGAACGCATAAATGAGCGGTTTGTGATCCGTGAATAAAGTAAATTCACGACCTTCTAGCAAGTATCGAAAATGCTTAATGGACGAATACGCAGCAAGCCGTTCCCAATCATATGTGCTATAATTCCTTTGCGTTAGTGTCAGTCTTGCGGAAAAGAAACCAAGTGGTTGCCATTCATTATTTACAAATTGTTGCACAACTCCACCTAATGCAACATCGGAGGCATCTGACATGAGAACAAGTTCAGAGATAGTACAGGGTGAGCTAAATATGTTGCAGATTTCAATAATCCTTTTGTAGTTTCGTCAGTCCATTTGAGAATTCAATTATCATTCTTTTTGCTACCTTTTAAATAATCGTACAAGCTCGCTTGATGTTGAGCTGCTTGAGGAATAAATCTTCTATAAAAATTGATAATTACCAAAACTCTTCTTAATTGTTTGACTGTTTTGGGTTTCTCGAAATCTTTGATAACTTTGACTTTCTCATCTGTCGGGTGAATTCCATTTGGAGAGACAATATGGCTTACAAAACTAACTTCAGGTTTTGCCAAATTGCATTTACTGAGGTTTAAGGTTAATTGAAATTGCTGAAGTCTGTCAAAAACTATTCTTAGATTATGTAAATGCTCTTCTTTAGTGCGGGATGCAATTAAAATGTCATCTAGATAGACGAAACAGAATCAGGTAGAACTGCGTGCATAAATCGTTGAAATGTTTGCGCAGCATTACGAAGTCGAAAAGTCACGAAGGGAAATTCGAAAAGTCCGAATGGCGTACAAATAGCTGTTTTTCAATGTCTGCAGGTTCCATGGGAATTTGATGGTAAGCCCGATGGAGATCTAATGTGGAAAAAATAGTGCAGCCTTCTAATTGATGCGTAAAATCATGCAAGTGGGTATGGGATATCGATCTGGTAATGTAACCGAATTTAAAGCACGATAATCCCCACACAGCCTTCACTCACCATTTTTTTTCTTGACCATGTGTAATGAACTAGACCAACAGCTGTTGGAAGGACGACATATGCTCTGTTCTAACATGTTGGCTAATTCCGCTGTGGCGATTTTTAATTTATCTGGAGCCAATCTACGAACTTTGGATGCTATAGGTGGACTCTTTGTAATAATAGAGTGGGTGACGTTATGGTCAACATTAGCTTTTTCTTGACTGTGTTTTCAGAAGATAAGCTTTTGAATTCTCTTAGCAGAGAATATATATCTGGATCAACACTATTAATATCGAAAGGTGTTAAAAATGAAGATGTGCCTTTAATTAATTTAGTTGGAGCTGATAATGGATCAATCAAGTGCTTTCGCTTAATATTGACCAGCAATCCGTGGGTTTTAAGAAAATTAGCGCTAATTATTGGTTTCGAGACCACCGCTATGATGAAATTCCACTTGAAACATCTTCTCAAGCTTAAATCTAAATTAATAAGTTGTTTGCCGTAAGTTTTAATTGAACTTGAATTAGCGGCATAAAGTTTAAAATAAGATGGAGACAGTTTATTTGGTTTTGGTGGCGGAATAACGGACACACCAGCCCCGGTATCGATAAGATAATGTTTTCTGCAAGATTTATCAAAAAGAAAGAGACAGCAATTTATATGGCCTCTTCAATCGACCGGCCCGTTAGTTTTCCCGAAGTATTTTCAGATGTATGGAACTCGCAAGGCTTATTACATTTACGAGCATTTTTACCGAATTTATGATGATACCAACATAATCTATAACGAGAAGAATTCGACCTTGAACAGCCATGATTTCGAAAATTTCCAGATTTCTTTTGAGGCCTACCTTTCGCTATGAAATTGTCAAATTTTTGAGTTAATTCTGCGATGCTAATTTCCTGTGATTTAATTTTTTCATCCTTAGTGTTATTTGGCTCGTAGGTTCTATTAACAGAGCATATTTCTGTCGAACTATAGATATTGATGATCCTATCAGCCATTTCTGCGATTTTATCTAATGAAGCAGTGCTTATGGATAATAAGGCTTGAAGTTGTTGCCGCAAATGTTGTAGCGAAAGATATTTTAGTATTTCTTTGGAGATGGAATTTTCGGCTAAACCTTTCATTTGTCGTAATAAATCGGATGGTCGTTTATCGCCAAGATTAAGATCCGTCAGTACTTTTTTTAGCCTGGATTCCTCTGTATCGGTTAATCTATTCGGTAATGCATTTTTCAAAGTGTCGTATTTTCCATCCGTTGGTGGATTTGTTAAAATATCTACAACAAAATCTAGCACATTTTCGTCTAATGCAGCAATGTCGATGTTATATTTGGTTAAATCTTGAGTGATATTACTGTTCCAAAACTGTGCCTCAAGTTGCAAAAACCATAATTTCGATTTATGTAGCCAAAAAACTGGTGGTTTTACAGTCACTCAGTTTATTTCTGGATTGCTATTATTTTGCATAGTTAAACTTGTGTTATCGATCACATTTGATAAAAGATATAAATCAGTCAATAGTATTTAAACTGATATGCTCATACCTTCGTCGATCGAAATAAAGTAATTCAAAATGAAGAAAAGATCACGTCTAGTCAAAACTGAAGTCGGGCTGTCATACATTTAAGTGTGCTCTTGTTAAAATAATTCAATCCAAATTGAGACGGCATAAACATTTAATATTTACAATTAATTTACATTTTCAACATTTAAATACAACGATAATAGATTAATAGAGGTAACGCTAATGCGTATTTCAAATCTTTAGAATGCACGTAAATCAACAAAGCACAATTGAGTTTTTACACAATTTCTAAGTTCAATAAGAAATTGTTTTAAGTTGCGCATGAGTTTATTTTTGCTTCGTTGCACCACACCGCTAATTCGGAATTTTTCCACCTCTGGCTTCTTTGGACTTTTGAATCATGCTGTTGTTGGATAAAGCAGGAAAAAGAGTGTTTTTCCGTACATGTTGAATATGTCCTTGTTGTCATATCCAGCCAAAAACAGCAGAAAACGCTCCTGTCAATCTTCATATGAATTAAGGTCGACAACGGCTTCTTCTCCACACAGTGATCAAAAAGTGATGTTATTCAGTGTACGAAAACTTTCCAGCTACCCATTGCTGGCAGAGAAATTTTCGTACTTTTTATATCTCATCCGTTTGAAAACACGATATTTGAAGTTGGTATTCCTTCAAAATCAAATCCTTTTCTTTAATGATTTTATTGATTTGCGTTCTTTGGCAGTTAAATAATTTAGATCGTTCTCATATTGAAGCAGAGCTTGAATACAATGGTCGAAATTTAGAAAAAACGCGTTTCGACATTGTTGCAACTCAGATCAATGATCAACTAATAAAAGAAACGTAAATGAAAAAAAAAAAAAAAAAAAAAAAAAAA
>JAPMOR010005192.1:1221232-1279371 GCA_026543865.1 Argiope aurantia
AAAAAAAAAAAAAAAAAAAAAAAAAAAAAAACGTAAATTATCCGAATCCATTAAAAGCCAATAGGAAGCAAGAAGTAGAAATGACCTTTCTTAACCTGACCTTGAATTTTTCGGCTTGTAGTTAAAAATAGGAAATGATTACATTTTCCTGATAAATGAGATAGTCGAATCCACTGGGTAGCCGTTCAGAGGGAGTTGGGTGGCCGTTGCTAGGGGTTTTTTTAACATTGAGTCTATGGGGCGAAAAATCCGCACCATGAAAAATTGGCCCTTAAGAGGGGTGGCCGCTAAACAGAAGTGGCTGTTCGTAGAGATTTCAATGCATATGTTATATGTGTCTGTAAAAAGGATTTTATGGCTGACTGTAAAAGATAATTCAGCTGTGACGTTAAAAAGTTATTGCTTATACACGAGATACTCACATTACATTTTGTAACAACTCAACTCTCTGTATATAGCTGGATCAACTCAATTTTTCATTTTTTTTAAAGTTTAAAACTGTTATTGTTACGTTTTTAAGTTTGAGTAAAAACAAGAATTTGAATTGCGTTTGTGTTTGCATTTAGAAACCATTTATTACAATTCGGAAGTGGGATTTACAGGCCATTTTAATTTTCAATTCTGTTTAAAATACAAAATGTCGTTTTTAATGTTTAATTTCTTTAGTTAAATTGTAAATAAAATTAATTTTCTAAAACGTTGCAATAATTGGAGTCGCAAAAAATACACGCAACCCTAATTACGACAAGACTTTAAGATAAGTTTTTTAATCCTTACCTACAATTGTGCAGATAATAAGCAGAATTTCTCTTTTTCATTCTTCAACAACAAAAGAAAATCAACAAATGTATGAACAATAAAAACGTTTTGAACTTCATTGTAAAAATAAAAATATACTGTTACAAAATTATTCAAAATTTTACATACATTATAACTGAACTGGTGTCATTAAAAATTCAAGATGAACATTTCTGCACATCTATCAAATTATAAATATACCAAGTTTGGCAATTTAATGTCATATGGGCTGACTATAGTACACCAAAGCACATGTCAGTTCTTATATTATTAGAAGATACAAGACAAAAGTGTACCTGTAAATGAATAGATTAATAAAAAATTTTGTCCCTTAAACTATATTTTAAATAAAGCTCCAAATGTCCAAAGCAATTTCAGGAGCACAAAGATACAAAATAATTCTGTATTTATATAATTCATACTATTTAATTTGTGATTTTTTTTATTTCTTTTCTAAATCTTCAATCTTATTTTTGTGTTTGCTAAGCTTAAATTCATGAATTAAAAGTTGAGCTTAAAAAGAAAAGGCAAGATTTAAGTAAAAACATTTTTTCAGCATATTAAGTAAGAGAAATCATTATAAATAATTGAGTAAATGAAGAAACTATTCAAAATCCATAATTTATTTAAATAAATTTTAAACCAGCTTTAAACTATCTTTAAGTCTTTTTTAAATATTTTAATAGAAATTGTACATGCAATAATAATAATAATAGTAAAAAAGACATTTAGCTACATTTTTTTTAAAACGGTAAAAAAAAAAAAAAAAAAAGCATACTGACATCAATTCATATTGTTACAAACCTGCAATTCGGCTTCCCAGCAGAGTTTGTTCCATCAACAGAAAGAAAGTTTTACAGTCATCTGAATGGGACAGAGTCCAGGTGGCGCGTCGGAGGTCCCAGAGCTTGGCGACCAATTTGACGACAAAATAGATTATACCCGAAACTTCGAGAATTTTCCCGATCCGTCCAGTAGGAACCGAGATACGCCTCGAACGTTCCTGATTGGTTGAGAGGCTTCTAGCCCCGCCTCCCGAGACCTATAAAAGGAAGCAGCCGCAGCTGCCAAAAGAAGGTAGACGACAGGAGGAGTCCGAGTTCGAGAGCAGCGAAGTCTGAGTAGCCGAAGTTGAAGACAGAGAGGACGGTAGTAGTCAGAAGTCGGAGTAGTAGCCGAAGACAGAACGGAGCGGAGTAGGCAGAAGCGACGAAGTCAAGCTAGTGCTGAACTGAGCTGTGCGCTACTGTCTGCAGTAGATTCTGGTTGTATGCTGCTGAGTAGGCTGTTGTATACTACACGTCTCGGCTGAAGATAGTCGTCTCTGTGCTGTATATAGCTGTCGCTTTTGTGCTGTCCTGTGTGTCTTCGTGTAAATAAACGTCGTTGTTCTTTTTCTACTGCCGCTTGCTGATTGAACGTTCTTTACACCATATCACTTCCACTATCCAAACGAACCCGGCAGAAATTCGTAACAATATTTATATCTTTTAATACAAACAAATATGAACATAATGCCTTACGATAGTCATGAACCGCAATTCAAATGTTTTGTAATATTAAATAGTTTAGAGTGACTTTTTAGAAAATATATTTTCCTATTGCATCATTTATTTATTTTACTTAGATGTGTCCCCCCCCCCCCTGCAAACCTAATACAATGGAAACTCGTTTAACAAGCATATTTCATTCCCGAAACGAATATGCAAAACATTTATTAAGTGAAACAATTTTTTTTTCAATGGGAATCCATGAAATTTGTCTTCAAATATGCTTCAAAATTTTGCAAAAATGAGATATAGTATTCTTGGTAAATGAATTTGTAGTATGCATAGCTACTGCCTTATCAGGACAATGTTTGGTAACAAAAGATGCAATAAATAATTTCCCATGCTTTCAACATCTCCCTTACTTCAGTGGAAGATTGTTCTGTTGCATCAATTATTTCTTCCTCTTCTGAACAAATCTTGTCTGTAGCTTTTGATGGGACACAGAATGCAGCTCTAAAAATTCCTTCGTAGTTCTAGCTATATTCTTCTGTCAGCTCATCAATGTCAGTGCTACTGTGTGTCCACCACGAGAAAACTTCCAGACAAATGTCTATGTTTATGGCGGTAGCTAAAGAAACAGATTATTGTAATAAGAGTTCATTTCACATTAGCACGTTCAGCGCCAAACTGGCGATATTAGCCGTTATTGCATTTAACTTTTAAAAACAAAGTCAAAAAATAATTTACTAAGCTGAAAATTATTTGAATACTAAGGATATTGAAAATATCTGATATTCCTGCCATATATATTTACAAAGAATAACGCAAATCAAATAGAAAAACTGAAGTATTATTTGTATGTCTAACTATTGCACAATAAGAAAAAAAAAATAATAATGAAGAAATCTAAAGTAGAATAATGCATGACAAAATATTAATCACCTTCATTTCATTTGTTTGAAATTTATGTAAGTATTTAATATCAAATTTTCCGGAGAAAACGCGAGGTAATCTGTCTAATTTATCATAAAAACAATAGTGTAATTAATCGCAATTATTTCATAATTTTTATAAAAGGTTATTTAAATTCTAATATAAAGTAAAATGTTCATTGCTAAATATGCTTGAAACTTTTCGAAATTTATATATATATATATATTCTGAAGTGTATACTATTTCCCAAAACATAAAATGAACAATTAACATACTGTCAATTTTTAGATTTAAAAAAAAAATCTAACTTTGATTTGTAACTTATTTTCAATATACATAAGCTTTCTGCAACATAAATAATTTCGCAAAATTTATATATAAAAGTATTCTGAATTTGAAAATAATTCAAATGTTCATTCAGGCGCGTGCCAGAGGTTCCGAACTTAAAGGAAAACCCAAATAAATAAACCCAATATCGCTTTACATTATTTGCCGAAAAAAACTGTAAAAGTTTGTTTTAAAATAGTATTCCTGATGGCCATTTAGTCATTTCCCTCATCTTGAATAAGAAATCTAATTATTGTTTTAAAATAGTATTCCTGATGGCCATTTAGTAATTTCCCTCATCTTGAATAAGAAATCTAATTATTTCAAAGAAAACTTTTTCTCATGAACTGTCATTTCAAATAATAGAGTGATAAATGGGCTTTCCTTTCAGTGTATATCTGTAGTCATGAGCAGCATAGCAATAAAAGATCCATAAATATCTGCATTCATTTTATCATATGGGGTTGAAAATTCTTTATTCCCAATGTCACTTCAAATTGACGCCAAGAAAAGAAATAACTCCTAGACTTCCACCGGATTTCTCCTATTTGAAATGGATTTTCCCTACAGAAACTTGTTTTTATAACGCCCGCCTTAAATATAGACATTTGTCTGGAAGTGTTCTTGTGGTGGACACACAGCATCCACATTCAGACCCACCACAATCTTGGCAATTAAACTCCACAAGCAGTTGCTCAAACCTCTGCATTCAATAACACTATCTGTTCAAAACTTTTTACATGGTGACATAACAGCTCTTTTCAAACAAACACTCAACACAGACTGATGCAAACCCTTCCAGCGTCTGACATCTCCTCGGCACTCGTTCTGTGATACATCGCTCATTCAGCGAATCACTTTTTTACATTTTATTTTGCTCATTATACGAAGTACTCGTTAATGTACTTTTGAAATGAGCAAGATGTTCTTGAAAATATTAATTTCAAATTTATTTTAATTTGTACTTTTTTCCTTTAAAAAGCATTAAATTATTATTAACATAGATATTAAAAAAAAGGAGGACCAAAAAAAAACCCCATTGCATTAGCAGATATTTGCATATTATTTGAGTTGATTTTGAAACTAAATCTGTAATAATTATTATATAAAGATTTTTAAATTATCATGCATTTTAATAAAAAAAGTACTGAATTAAAGAAACTGTAAGAATAGTTTATTTCCAGCAAATAACAGGCAGTTACAAATTACATCAGAAAATAGATTTTAAATTTTATGAGAGTTTGCGCTATTAGTATTAAGTATCAAGGAAGGATAAGAAATTTTTCTTTTAAACAGCAAAACCTTTGGCTTGAGAAATACTTGAATTGGGGGGAATACAGAAAAATCCACACCCCAGTGAGAATATCCATGCGTAATGTTTATCACAGAGTGAGTATGAAGATACAGTGCTTCAGAGCTGCCCATATCATCAATCCATTCCACTAATAAGTGAGTAAACTGCATTATTTCAATACTCTGTAAAGAGAGGGCCTCTGATTTGTTATACCTACATAAACAAATAAAAAAAAATTTCCATATATGCTACAGAATTTTAGCACTTGTAATACAGAAGCAAGACAATTAATAAATAGTCATTGGCAAACATTATACAGTACCAAAATTAACGCAAGATTTGAATTTGCCACCATTCAGGCAGTAAGGTGTTGGCAACCCTATACAAAAAAACCATTTGACAGCTGATAGTTTAGTGTTAGTCAAAATGGAACATTACAAAAGTACAGTTTTTTTTTCTTTAAATTGTTATAATTTTATTGAATTGTAAAATACAAAGGATAAGGTTATGTATGGTAAAGGTAATACAATGCTGTAGGGCAAATGGCCTTTATGGCTTTGCTGAAACATATACATCCTTTTGTCGAAAATTTCCATAACCATTTTGCATAAGTTTGGCTGAATTCCGTTCATACAGCGTTGAATTTCCTCCTTCAATGCCCGCATGCTTGTGGACTTGTTGGCATAGACCTTTGACTTCAAATAACCCCATAAAAAGAAATACAATGGTGTTAACTCACAGGATCTAGGGGCTAATTTTCAAATTTTTGAACTGTGGCCACTGGACTTTCATTATTTTTAAAATATTGTTCAACAATGAAAGCACATTGTTCTATTGTGTAAATCTCCTTTTTTACTTACAGCTGTCAAATGTTTTTTCAATAGGGTTACCAATAATTTATATATAATTTGTGTTATATTTAATATTTACAGTACAAATAGTGACAAATTCAAATCTTGTGTTAATTTTGGGACACTCTTTATAAGCAGAGAGATAGTAACTCAATTACAAATATCAGATAAATTACTGTGGGAAAAAAAAAGCCCAATTTAATCAAAGAATTCAGCAATTAATATATAAGATAATTTAAAAGAATTACTTAACTTCAAAAGCAAATTCAGTACATCAAAACAATTTTATTTAGATAAAATAAAGATAACATAAAGACATAAATGTTGCATAAAAGATAGTTTCTTTTAAAAAAATGAAAAGTTCAGTATGATAGAAAGCATTTGATTTCTTTTGTGTTTAAAAGCTTCTTTACTTAGATATATCAGATTGCAATTTGGAGAATGCATATTAATTCAAGTTAGGATCAGAAAAAGAGAATTATTCAAAGTATTCAAAATATTTTAGTAAACATATCTGCTATTTAGCAAATGATCCTTTACTTATATGGTCATATAATGTTTCTGATACTTGTTGTTTAATAAAGATAAAATAAGTAATAAAAGTATTATAAAAATTTGACATCTGGTTTGAATTTTATATAGTGCATATTTTAAATTTATAGAGGTTCTCAATGATATATTTATTCTAAAATGAAATTTCAAAAAGATAATATGGCTACATTTTACAAATCCAGAATTTTTGATTTGAGAGATAAAAAAATAATTTAAAAAAATCCCTAATATTTAGCCTAAAATCATCTCACCATATGAAAAAAAAAAAATTAATTCCCAGGAAAGACTGATAAATAGAATAAGTTAAAACTCTTGGGCAGTCCCAATTTAAATATAATTGTGTCAGTTATGAAAAAAATAAACTAATGTAGGTAATAATATTATTCAAAACTAAGAAAAAACATTACACTGTATATAGCATATTATGCTGCATATTGCAAAAAAAAAAAAAAAAAAAAAAAAAAAAAATTGGAGTTGAGTTGGGTTTTTTTTTATGGCACAAAAGCCATCTTTGGCTAAGCTGTGCCACATTCAGAAAATTAAAATATTTGTATCAATTTATAATAAAATTAAAACATGGAATGTTTACAAAATTCAAATATCTAAAAGCATAAAACTGTGAGTCATGAAAAAGTGCAACAACGATGTAAGGTATAATACTATACTAATGGCTATGGCTAATGTTTATATGTGATTATAAAGACCAATATTTTTTTTAACTAAAAAAGTTGCAGAGTTTTGGAAAGTAACTTGCCCAAATTAGGGTGAGATTTTTGAAAATATGCAAGATGTTGCAAAGAAAACCGTGGGCATTCTCCAAGAATGTGCAAAACAGACATAGGACTATTACAACTTGAGCAAAACAGTGTTGGGTCCCCCATCAACAAATGTCAGTGAATGAATCGAGTATGCCCAATCCTCAACCTAGTTAAAATTTTATCCAGTTTTCTACTGTGTAAAGTGGGCCAGAAATTTATTGTAGGCTTAATTGTATGAAGCTTATTATGAATTTGTGCGTCCCATTCAATTTGTCATTGAAAACAACAACAACAACAACTTGGAAAGAAGTTTCAAGGAAGTTAATAAATTATAAAGTTGCAATGCTGCATAATACATATATTAAAAATAGAAATTTTAGAATTAATGATTTGTCATTACAATGGATTAGTGTTAACATGATATAAGCAGCATGCTAAAATTAATGATAAATGAATCATAATTAAATGTTAAATATTATAAAATTTAAAATTAAATTATGCATATGTAATCATTCTTACCTCCAATTGGGATTAAGTTCAGTAAATCGTGATACTCCAGTTTGAGCACTATATACATCAATGTGAATGTTTAAGTCTAAAGATTAAAAAAAGTGATAGAATTAGATTGGATTAAATTTGTTTCTATTTAATAGCAGATAATATTAATTAGGCATGTATACAACATTATTTTTCAAAAAATACAATTCAGGATCTTTGAAGAGAAATTATTATTATGAGAAATTAGAAACGAGATGTGCAGGGGGTGGGGGATGCTTCAGATATGCAGCATCAAGTACCAAAAATAAACCCAGAACTTAATACAGAAACAACACAAACTCTTAAACACTGTATTTTCTTTTTATTCATTAATGTTCTGTGTGCAGTAAAATATTACTGTATATTTTAAATTCACAATAATCTTCTAATTCAGAATGTGTTCAGCATTCTTTCACAGTGTCAATCCATATAGATTTTTTTAAAGCTAATAGTGAAACAAACGTCCAGCTGCTAGGAGCAACTAAAAGGTCAAGCCTGTCTTGGTATTATATTTCTTGAATAATATGCCTGCTAATTCTAATAAAATAAGAATTTAAATCCTTAACTGGGAAAATATACATATAGTAAGGTGATCTTACTTAATCATGCACATAATGTATCTTACTATAACATGTGTATTTTTTATGTGCCTTTGAAATACTTTAACATTTTTGAAGTAATTAACCAGCAGAAACATGAAAGCAATTAGTGTTGAATTACCAATTTTTTATATAATAAAAAAAGACATGACACTATAATTTTTAATCATATGAAATCTATGGAATCAAAAAAATTTGATTTAGTTCCTTAGATTCAGAAAGAGGATAGGTTAATCAAAAATTATTGTTTTGAAATTTTACAGAAATTATTCTACTGAATTTTTGTAAAATTTTTAAATAAAAAGGCAAATGGAAAATAATTATGATTTAACTGAAGTTCATATAAGGGCAGATAGCAGTCCAATGTTCAATTAAAAATGAACTGTACATTCTAGGAGGAGCTATTAAAGGTTGGAGTTACAAAGAGACATTCTTACTCCGACAGGAAGAATTGAAATGAGAAAACAGAATAAGTCAATAGTTGCAACAAGTACATTCAAGAACCTTCTTTTATTGTTCAATAGTGATAGAACATAGAATATAATCAAACAAATATTGTCAATTTTCAATCAGAAACTAATAATATTTGTTAATTTTTCAATTAATTTTAGTGTAATTCCCAACTTTTTGGTCATGCCATTTTTAAAATGCCGGGATATATTAAAATTTTTCCTAAATTAGCGAAAGGGTTTGGAACATATCATGGACTAAAACAGAAAACACGGAGTTTATAAATAAGATATTGAATGACACAAGAGATTCAGTTGGATCTAAAGAGTAACTGCTATCATGAATATTGGGAAAATTTTAAAGAAAATTGTGGATATCCTTTTAAACAAAATAAGTTGCTTGATGAAAAAAAATTTCTAATGATTATTAAATAGAAATGATTATCTATTACTTTTTATAATATTTATTAAAGCATATGACAAAATTTATAAAAAAAATATTTCATAGATTAACAATAGAATAGTCAATTTACTGAAGTATTCAGTCAGGTGAAAGCACATCTGCCCTTCCCAATTGCCATATGAATACAAATATGGATATTTTGAAAGTAAGATGAAATGGATTGATTGACAAGTATTAAATATAAAAGTTTTTCTTTTATGAAATCTAAGCATTACATCTTGATTTGGATATACATGTAATAAAAATTACTTTTTTCTAATATAAGATCATCATTAATGAAAGAATTCTTTGATCAATACAATTATGTGCATTAACTAGTTATTAAGTAGCATTTCCAATTCAAAAATAATAATATTACTCTAATAAAACAGATGTCAATAATATTAGCATTTATATTTTCATATGCTTCTGTAGAGATAATTAAATAAGACAATTAAAAAAATTCTTGTTATCAATAATTTTTCAATTAATTTATAATATCAATAATTTTAAGATAGATGTTTCTTTATAAAGTATAATTAAATTATTAATAAAGTTTATTATGAAGAATATATAAAAATTATTATAAAGTATTATTTAAGTTTTAATATTTTATTTTAGAGGAAGAAATAATTAAAATGGCAATAAAATAATGCTCTTAAGATTACAAAATAGAAACTGAACAATTTTTACAGCAAATTAAAAAAAAAAACTTCTTTTAAAACCAACAAATTTAGACTATCAAATCATTTTTAATATAAAATATTTTAGCTTAATTAACATTAAAAAAAATCAATTGTTCCATTTGAATAAAGCTATTACTAGAATCATTCGAAAATATAAAAATTTCTAATTACAAGTATATAATTATGTAGAAAGAAATATCAATATCATAAATCTGACTCAGAAATTCAATTATTTTTCACCTTTTGCTCCCATTTCTATTTCATGCAAGTTAGCCATTGCCACACCTCCAGGATAATTATGAGAAGAAATGTTTAATATTAGAATAGTAGCACACATATTCATCATAAGATGAAGACCAGCAAATTGAACTAAGAGGGTGTATGGTATTGACTTAAATCGATTATTCCATCTTAAAAAAGAAAAAAAAGTTAATACAAAAGTACAGTGATAATTGTTTTAAAATGATATTCACTTATTTGTCAGCAATCATAATTGTTTTCAAAAAGAAATTTCAGTTATTACTATGCATATATTATAAAATACTTTTTAATTATTTTTTTTTAGATTTTAAAAAACAAATAATAATTGCAAATATAAAAAAAACCCTAGGAATTCTTTGTACACCAAATACAAATAATAAATGATTAATATAGCCTATATGAGTGACATTCTTTTATTTTTCATCTTTTCCTCATTCTAAATCTTGCATTAACTCTTTTTTTTTTTTTTTTCACCAGGAAAGTGGGAATATGGATGTAGTCATATAAGCAAGTAGGCATTTGTTTCTTTAGTGAAGTTACTTCCACTCCAAATAACCGAATGCCTAGTCAGTAATGCAGCCTAGTCAGTAATGCAGTTGTGGCATTATATCTCTGCCCACAGTTTCTGCCTGTGCTGTTGCAATAATGGTCATTAAATTTATACTGAATAACAAGGCAACTTCAGGTAACTCATTTGTGATTAACTAGAGTTCACTAAATGCGTATTTTATTTCCCATTGGAAATTCCCATTAGAATTCAATGTTAATTTTGTGCAAACACTCATTCCAAAAGCAGGAATATAAATTTGCAAACTAGATGAATGCCAAAAGAAATATTTGGTTTTCAATTAGAACTATACACAATTTAATTACACAATTATACACATAATTTGGTTATAATAATATAATAAACATACTAATAAATAATAATTTGGTTTGCAATCTTAAATTTTGTGTCAAAAATATTCATAATAGTATGCTATTTTTAAAATCAAAAATACACTTAAAGAATTTAATTCCAATTTCCTCTTTAAAACAATACTTAAATTATTCATGGATAGCCACTTTTGCTCAAAAAAAAAAGTAACATTCTAGGATGGTCAGCTGTCAGATAAGGCATAAACAAAGAAATGATATAAGTAAAACACAAAGTTAAGTGAAAGTCAGTCAAAAGATTTTTGCCATTTAGAATTTTTTTTTTTTTGCTTTGCAATTATTGATTTAATTGTTACCACACAACAAAATTTATTAGAAGACCTGAGAAGAAGGAGAAGAAGAAGAAGAAGGGAAAAAAAAAGACTTGTTTTAAGAAAACAGTACATGGATCATGTCACATTATGCCATTACTTTTTTTTCATAAAGCTTATTACAAAGTATTTTCTTAATTAATAATATTTTTTTTATGGATGTGGTAACTGTTCCTTAAGAACTGTTAAAAAATAGCACTGACATATAAATGAAGATAATGTCATATTTAAAAGAAATAAAACTTTTCTACTGGAAATTGCAAAATTAAATACACACATACCAAAGATTTCTGCTGCATTATTTAATTAATTTTCTTTAAACTATTAGACATGTATTGGCAACATTGAGTAAAATAATCCATTTTAGAAAGTTTCAGATGCTTTTTTTTTGTTATGTATAAATGTAAGCACATGCTTTAGTTCTTTTGAATGATTTTTATCTTCGAAACAAAAGGGAATATATATTTTTTTTCTTAATTTACATTTAAAAAAAACAACAATTGTTTTGCAAAACTGACTTTTCTTTGTAATAATATTTTAATTTTTTTAATAATATAAATATTTTCCATGTTTATAAACACAGCATAAGGTTTTTAAAACCTTTTCACTGTTGACAAAAATGTCTTGTTTTCCTCTACCTATGAATGACAAAATTTTAAAAATCCAAATATTTATATCCCTAAGCTTACATACATATATGCATACATGCATACATATGGTTGGATTTTTTTATTCATAAAATTTAATCATTTCAAATCTGTAAACACTGCTGCAATTATTTTATTTGAAATGAAGAATCTAGTAGAAGCATCTGGTTTGAGTGAATTCTCAACTAAAAAAAAAAATCAATCAATCTAAGTAGGATATCTTTAGCATAAATATATCATAAAAAGAATTAGAATCTATTTACTTTAAAATGATTTCTAGTTTGTTTACATTACAAATTAATATGTATTCAATAAATATAATTTTATTATATATTTTTAATAAAATTATAGTAAATCCTCATCATTTTAATCTTTCATTTAAATAATGAAATTAAATGGATGTACAAATGCCTCATAATAAAAATATATCTATTTTGAATTTTCAAGTAATGCAATGATTTGTAGGAAATAGATAAATCTTTCATTGCAGTTTTAATTCCAGTAAATATCTGCCTGCTGTTAAGTAAGTGTCTCATGGGAAACAATCCTCCTTCTTTTTAAAGAAGAGTTTTAAAAGACTAAAAAAATTAATTCAATTTTTGTCAAAAAGCTCCAATATGAATTCTATTCATAATCAAAAGTATTCTAAAGAACAAAGATACTTTTATATTGAATATAAAATCCAACAATATAGAAAGATATTTCATAAATAAATATATTTCATTTCATTATAATGCCAGTATATCAAAAATTAAATAAAAATAAGAAATTATACTTTATTTAAGAATAATTTTGATAGTAAAACAGATACTGTATTCTAGAGAAAATTACTTACAGATGTGCGCACGTTCTTGCTGCAGCAACATTTAATAATGGAATGGCATACATAATAAACCGTAGCTCTTTATGAGGTAGAAAGGAATATAGAACAATAAATCCTAATGCTGGATAAATCAAAGCTCTGATTCGGTAGTCTAATAAAAATGCAAATGGAATGAATAGAGTTGAAAAAAATAGAGCCCTGGGAAGAGCAGAATAGAAATACCATGCCCATGGAGATGTCTAATATGTTATGTTATAGAAAAATTCCTCATATATTATATATATATATAATGATTTTGGATATGCATTCACACATGCAATATATATTTAAAACAGAAGTTAAATTCAAGCAAGGATTCTTTTTCTCAAAGAAGGTAATTATATGTTCTAAAATTTCTACATTGCCCTCTAAGAATTACAAAAATAATATTTATGGAATACTGCTGGACTGAAAATATTATATTTCCATACCAAAATTATATTAGTTTTAAATTCAACTTCTAAGGTTACAATATGAATTTTTTTTAAAAATCTAAAAACCACTAAAAAAGAACAATTTTTCATAAGGAGAGTTCAGGTAATAAATTCAGATTACTGAAATAATAAAATAATACAGATTACTGAAATAATAAAAATTTAGATGGAAGATTTTTTCAAAATGCCACAAATTATTTCCTACAATTTATAATTACAGATATGAAATCTGGGAAGTTCCTTAAAAATCTATAGAAAATGTTCTTTTTCAAAAAAATTTAACAAATGTGCATTTATTGTTTGTTTTTTTTTAAATTATCATACAATCTGACATTTTTGGTAGCTTCATAAACTTTCACTAATTGGAGACTTTGAAAGAGACATAATTTTCTCATTTTCCTTGGCTATTGATCACTGAAGTCATAGAATAATGTCTATCCTCTAATAGATTTATAAAGCAAAAATATCTGATAGATCACTAAAGGACAATAAATTGTAAATAATGAATGTATTTAATGAATGATGATCACATTTGTTTTGATGATGGCTGATTTAATTCACAAATCAGATAATAATTTAAAAGTTTAATTTCTAAGTACTTGTAAGCAATGAATATCCAAGGAACAAGTTCAACATATATTTAGATAAGCTCTATAAAAAGTGTATACGATTTTTCAGTCAAAATGAGGCACACACATTAATTAGGATTTATTTTCATTCTTCAAGCTACAACCTGATGCTGTAACTGTGACATGCATAATGAAACTTCAGTACAAAGATCATATTCTGTTTTAAGCAAAATAAATAAATAAAGTATATTCCTTCTGAAGAGTTTTTAAAAGAGAAAATACTTTCTAAACCTATTAAGTATTTATTAAAGCAGGCCCACATTCATTATTTCTGAAATAATAAAGATCTATCCGAAAAAAAAGAAAAGAAATTTGGTTGGTGATTATTTATTTATTATTATTTTTTAAATATTAGCATTTGCTTTGAATTTCTAGCTTATTTGAAAGTTTGTACAAATTTCATCTTTTAATTAAAAAAGTAAATTGATTTGTTGATTGTACAGAAATAGAGTCCACAAACTCACCAATTTTCCAAAAGTTTATTCATTAATCTGTTTGCTTTTTCCTTCATTCAAAGATTTAGTTAATTTTCTTGCCAATGTCTCTGCACGATATTGATGCAACATTTCTATATGAACAATCAAATTCAGAAAAACATGCTTAGACATTGTTCCAAAATCAAAAGCCAGCTACACTTATGGTTTTGTATTTAATATTCCTAAATGTTCTAATTTACCACACTACCATATAGTAAAATTCACTTTTTTCTGTTAATTGGAAAAAGGATGAGTAATCTTGATTTGATTTCAGATGTTTTACATTTTCTCTCTTACAAAAAAATTTACTTCCTCTGATTACATTTTCTCTTCATACAAAAAACGAACAACCTAGAATGGATTTTATTGGAATTGAATAAGTGACTATACCCACCATTCAGAGAAACTCAAATAGCTATTCTTAGGTATTATTTTACATTATGTACGCAGGAAAAAACTACCATGTCAAAGAAAAGTGTCACAGGTCAGGCACTGTGCAGGAATGGTCATTTCCAGAAATTTTAAAACAGCGATACAAAAAGTAGAAAAAGTTGTCAAAGTATTTTAATTTTAAAAATTGCATCTTCAACAGATGAAATCATAATAAAACACATAAAAGAGAATTTTTCTATAATATTGTTTATATTATAGGGAATGTATTGTTTATAGGAAATATATTATATACTGTTTCCTATAAGTTTAAAGTAAAAGAAAAACTTAATATTCTAAAGGAAATAAGCACAACTAAATGTCTGAAAATAAAAATTGAAGAAGCTGAAGGAGAATCAAAGTCAAGCCTTACAAAAGGAAAATCAAACCATACATTTTAAGTTAATCAAAAACTTAAAATGTACAGTTTAATTTGTCATTTATGATTTCATCACTTTTAGGAATTTCAACAGAGCATGAAACTATAATTATAATTAATTTGATATAGTTAAAGACATTAAAAAATTATGTTATGAAAAGGATACACCCCATTCAGAACTCTTATTTAAAAATATATTAAACCAAAGAACTTCGCCTTCTGGCCAAACAGGCCTCATCCAAAAGAATGAATCAACTGCGACGGTCAGACCTATTCAATAAAATAATTTCACTTTAAAATAACTATAAAAAAGAAAAATTAAATATTTATAAATAATTTTAAATGTAGGAATTTCCACTCACCTAACATCCACAAACCTGCTGGTATGCCCCAACAAAAAATTTGCAGAATATTTAATCGTCCTGCAATAATTTCTTCTAAAGCAATTAGTCCCAACAGAATGGATAGTTCGGCTCGGAAAACTATAACTGCAGCAGCTGATGTTACAATAAACATTCTTTGTTTTCTTGTCAGCCAACAATGAAAGGAAAACAATGCTGAACAAGAAACTTCAGTAATTAATTAAATAGAGATAACAATGATCAATGAAAAATATTTTTAATGAAAAAAGAAGATTCATTACAAAATTTGAATCATCAATATTAAAACATCATCTGATCATAAAACAGTCTTCATTCTTAATAAAATGTGATGTGTTTACAAATTATACTTTACATTTGTAATATTTTCATCTAAATTATAACTACATTAAAAAAAAATTCTCACTTTTCTTCACTAGAATGGTATCGCTCAAAACAATGTTAATGCAGACACTGAGATAACATTTGTTAGAAACTTCCACTTTTACTTTCACTAATAATTAACTATGCTTGATTGCTCTATTATTACTTCTTAATTTTTTTTCTCAAATTGTTGCATCTACAATCAGCATTTATCTATTTTTTTTCCAAATTTATAAACAAGCATGCAGTTAATGCCTGTAATTAAGTCTAATTTTCTTAACGAAACTTCGTAAGTTATTTAATTGCACATATCTAAAATCTGTAATTTAGGCGGAAGTGGTCATTTACAAACTGATGCCTCCTTTTCTCACTGCATTCACTGCCGAATTTAACTATCTGAATCTTCAAAATATGACATTTATCCAAAGAAAAATATTTAAAAGGTCTAAATTACTAAATTTATAAATATAAAAGATAATAATAATTACCTAAGATCAGGGCAAATGTATTTGGCAAGGGTCTGGACATATAGTAAATAAAATGAAATTGTGAAGCTGTAATTAGTTGCAACCATACAGAAACTGTGGCACCAAATTGTTTCTCCACAGCTTCAATAAATTTTTGCAAAGCTATTATTACTAGTGATCCCAGCACTATACGAGCTGTAATAAAATTCATTAATGAAGAGACTAAATTTTAAAAAATAAAATTAAAAACACTTAATATATAAAACAGTAAAAATCAACAATACATATTACATTCTTTCTATCTAAAGGCAGATAAAAAAAATCAGAATTAAAAGTTTTAGTAAAAAGCAAACTTTAAATAATTTCAAAATCCTCACCAATAAAATTCACAAATTAGTGCTGTTCAAAGTGCTAGTAATAAAATTTCTCAAAGGTTTCCTGCTTTTATACTCTTCTGAGATGGTAATGAAGATCATTTAAATAATTATATTATATTAAAGGACTGGATTTAAATTGATAAATAATCATAATAATAATTATAATTTTAACAAGAATTTAGCCATCCAAAATTGAAGTTTTATTTTATGTAATTTATTATGCAATTTATTTTAAAGCAGGCCATGAAATGTTTTTCCATTCTGAAAGGATTCATGAATGGAAAAACATTAAAATTTTTTGTTTAAAACAACACTTTAAAGAAAGAAATGAAATGAACAAATAATCAGTCTCTGATGTTTTCACAAAATGAACTTAAGTCCATTTTGTGAAAATATCAAAGATATTCTGCAGATACCTTATCCTTCTTTATTACATGTAAAAGTCATATTCTTAATCAATGTTTATTTAGATACTAACACTTAATAGGGTTTTTTTTTCCTCTCTTTTCAACCAGCCATTTTTGGCAGCCCATTGATGTGATTACGTCCCAATAGATTCTTCAGAAAATATTTTTTAATTCAAATTTTGATAGCAATATACCATATTATTTTAGAAGTCTTACATTGTTCTGTTCATTGTAGTATGCATTTTCTAATTTTTAGTCTATATCTTTATACATTCAGTTATATGACAAAGAAGAAGAGCGGTATCTAAAAATTTCACTAGGTAAGATATGAAGCAAAGACTTACTCTATATCATCTAAATTAATATTTTTCAACTTCCTTTTAATCCTTATACAAAAAAAAAAAAAAAATCTTACATATTGAAATGACTATAGACTGACTATAGACTTTACAAAATTCAACATTTATTGAAAAACAGATTTTTAACATAATCTTATTGCCACATTTAAATAAATAAATAATCAAATGGATTCAAAAGGACTGAGGCATGCATAGCTTCAGAAATTTTAAAAAGTTGTTCAATTTTACAAAATAAATATTCCTACTCCTTTATTTTTAGTTAATTAGTTCTCTTTAAGCTATTAAATCTTAGTCTACATGCATTTACGCAATTTCAAATTAAGGAAAGAAAGTGAACATAAAAGATTTTTTTTAAATTTATTTTAATCTAACACAGATCATGTTAAAAACAGTTGTAACTAAATCCCTTTATAGCCTCTAAACGGTTACAGTTATCAAAAAATTTCAAGCACAAATGCTGTTGTGCTTAATGAGATGCTAATTTACCTAATTTTATTAATTTACTATCTTTATCCTTAATGAGTTCAAGTTGAAGAAGAAGTTAGAGAAGTTGTGATATGAGAAGCATTGCAATAGGTAATCTTCCTATAATCTGCCTAAAATGGGTACATTTGAAATCCACCATTGCTAAAATTTGAAGTTAAACCTTCATTTAAGTACAACATTATGTATATAAGGACATATTAAACATATTAAAATAAGCCAAATCTTCATATTTTGATAATTAATGAGGAGAAAAAGCCAAGTTGACATATTTGTAGTAACAAATGGAAATAATTTTGAATTTCATTTCAATAATGAAACAAAATGCTGTAAAATATTCTTAAAGTAGTTTCTGAGAATTGAATAAACATAGAAAAATAAGTGAATAATAATAATAATAATAAAACTATATAGTAAAAGAACTGAACGAATAATTTTTTAAATTTTAAATTTATGTAAAAAACTTTTTTTTTGTGGTTAATAAGTTTGGAAGTTATCACTGAAAGATTCCAAAATTTTACATATTTTTAATTAATCAAAATTTTAATTAAAATTTCCAAAGAATCACAAAATGCAAATTCTAACCTTTCATATTATATTAAAACGTATCTTAATTTTCATCACTATTCTGCAAAGTTATAAAAGACAGCATCAAATTACATAAGCAAAAACCAAGAGAAAAATACCATCCTAATATATTTATACAGGAAATTAGTTGAGAAAATTTTTATAAAGGATTTTATGTCAACACATCTGATATTTTATATTAAATGAAAGCATTATTTAAATAGCTTTAATTTGATTAAATTGTAATAAAAATAAAAATGAAACATAATCACTATGATGGATTTGGGTATTATGAAGGACTTCTTTTAATTTAATTTCACATTACAGTACATCTCCAACAATAATATTTTTGTACCTCATTATCAAAAATTCATTTGCTATTGTTTATTTAATAGTTGTCTTTGCCAACCAGCTAGTCTTTTGGGGATATTTGTTAATTTAATTTCAGCAAAATCATTTAGATATTAATTTATCTGTCAAATTGGCAGACATTTGTGTTATTTTAATTGTCCTGCATGTGTTCTGTTTATAAAGTATATGAATCTTTCTAATGGAAAGCAGTCCTATGGCATCATAGTGATATTAAAAACATAATTGTCTGGATCGTTTATTAGTTAATTTTCACGGTACTGTAACTTTCATTTTTATTGTAACATCTTGTAAATTACAGATATTAAACATAATCCTTCTTCAGCTTTCAATAAATTATGTGATTAAATATTTGATGAAATAATGAAAACAGTTTGAATTTCAAGACAATGTATTCTACGGTTAGAAATTGGAGGGGGGGGGACTGTCAAAATTCAAGAATATATGACTGGCATCATTAAAAATAAGATTTTTTTTAAAAAATTTGTAACAATGTAAAGTTTACTAATTTTTTTTCTTCAGTTTTTGCACATTAATATCTCCTTAAGTTACTGCGCAAAATCTCTACAATTCAGCTCACTTTTTAATTAATTAAAATTTTTAAAAAGTCACTCCCACTCTCAAAGATATATATGCACCATATTTCATAATTACAGGTCAAACAGTCTGGTTTTTTTAGCATTGACACAACACATTCATATTTATTATTAGTAAAGACTTACCAACTTTGGTAACCAGCTGGTTCAGCAGGATTAATGTTTACTTTCAATTCAATCACTTCTCAGTGTGAGTAGTCAGAAATTGTTGCAAAACCACTTTTATGCATTTTTTAAGCACCTTAGTCAAAAGCCTTTGTAAAGCCTTAGCCAATTAAGCCTTTGTAAATGCATGCTTACATAAGTCTATTTTTTAACCATAGGATATTATGGTTAGTTATTTTATAAAATTGGACAATTTTCATTGAAATGAACTAATTTTAGTTGTGTACATTTTTATTTGTATAATGCCTTGCATTGCAAAACAAATGATGCATTTTTGCTATTGTTAAAAGCATAAATGACCATAAAAATTTAAAATGTATTATTATCACAAACTTAATTCACCTTTCATAAGATTAACAAAAAGATTCTGCAATCTTTTTCAGTATTTCTTAAGATTATCAAATTACTAATTAATTTGGAAGGATACACCATTGCTGAAAATGTGGGCAAAGAAAGTATGGCCTAACCAAAAATTTTGTATTAAATTTTTACTTACATAACAACAAATAGGATTCGACATGGTTGGGGTGGAAAGTGTAATTTTTCTCTTGCTTTAATTCTCATATTTAACAATCTAGAGGAATTTATTCACATCCATATAAAGCTAAGAGCTAAAACATTCTAGAATGGTCACTATTATGAGACAATAACATTTTAACACTATTATAAGACAATAACTTATAGAGAAATAACAGTTTCTAAGCAAGAGATTTTTTAGATCAAATCTTTTAAGTAGGAAAGAATAGCACCATTTAGAAATGGACAGATTATAAAAAATTATCTTATTGCATCTTCTTTCTGAAGTTTAACAAAGGTCTTTTTCGTATATTCCACATTTCGGAAATTTAATAGAAACCTGCTTTTTAATTTATATGCAAAAATAAATAAAATTTTCTTACTTTAGCTTTAAAAAATTATAAAAAAATATGATTATATATTTTACAAAGAAATGAAAATAATTTGCAGGGATATGAAAAATGAAGTTTCTTACTCCATATAACTTCACCTCATAAATTTTCAAGAAATGTGAATTTGGAAATATACGAATATTAAAAAATGTTTATCATTGCTTGTTTCTGAAATTAGTTGTAATTCCACAGTATTAAAAAAATTATTATAATGAGACATTTTCAACATAAAAAAATAAGGCAAATCTTCATATCTTGAACATAAAAATGGGGGGGGGGGAGGGGAGCCAGGATAAAATATTAGTAGCAACAATAGAACAAATTTGAGTTCCACTTTGACAATGAAATATATTGGAGTCAAATATTTTTAAAATATCTTTGAAAAGTTTTTAAAACATTGAATAAAATTATACAGGAAAAACATTGGTACTATTAAAAAGATAAGATTTTAAATTTTCAGTTAATGTAAAAATTATTTTTGTACTGTAATGTTTTCAGCAGTTGACAAGGAAATTTTGTTTAATTTAAAATTAATTAAAATTCTAACTTAAAATATATATATAAAAAAATTCACTCTGAAATATATGTCCCTGCTGTTCAAAATATATATTACGAAATTGGTAGCTGTAGGACAAACGGTCTACCTTGTAGAACAATAACATTCACAAATACTTTCTCCTTTATTATTAGTAAAGATACAGCTACAACAGATAATTAATATAAAATATTAAAAAAAAAACTTTCATTGGTTATAGTAAAATGTATTTCATTATTTATTTTTGCTGGAATAAAAGAATTGATAATCATAATATATATCATTACCTTTACAAACAGTACTGCAATTATATGATTTTGAAATTTTAACAATGATTATAACATTCATGTCTTAAAATTTATCACCTTCCTTTATTGAAAATAAGCTAAAATTTCCTTTTTTCTCAAGCCTAATATTGTTTTTAGGAATAATAAGAGCTGAAACTGTCAAAAAGCATACAACTGTAAAATTCTAAAGAATGCATTCAAAAAATAAATTCAGGTATAGAGGATTTAAAGGGAAGTATTCAAAAATCAACACACAAACAAAAGAAAGAAAGAAAAAAAAGATCATTCAAATATTTATCTAAATATTTGAATAAATATATAATATTTATCTAAATATTTGAAATGTCTTTTTTTAATATATAATCTAAAACCAATAAAATTTTATAAGCAAGAATATTTCAGGAATAAATATTTACCTATATACTGCATCATGAATTTGTCGAATCCAAAAATCATATTCATGTATAAAAATGGATAAGAAAGACCAGCAATAACTAAAGGTCCAAGGAATGTTCTAGGTACAACACCCGGGAATTCAAGGTGATCATACTGTTAAAAAAATTAATTTAAAAAAAAAAGACACATAGTATTAAACATTATAAAGATTAAAATAAAAAACTTTTTTTCTCTTTTATAAAACCGCCACAATGCCAATATCATTTAAATTAATCAATATATAAAAAGAAAATTAACTCCAAGTACTCAAATCACTATCTTTTATACGTAAAACAGGTTTAAAAAAATCAGAAAAAATATTTTTTGTAACTCAGAACAAATATCTAGAAAGAAATGTTTTGGCAAAATTCAACTCTGAAGTAAGCACATTATGAAATCCATTAATTTAATTTTTAAGTACTTACCTGTGAAATATTTGATCCATGATATAAAAGATCATGAACTGCTTGAAGATTAAAGCTTTCTTCTACTTTTGTGTATGGGCAAAATATTACATCCCTTAACATGCTTGTATATAGAATGATTCCTAATACCTAAAATAACCAGTAAAAATATTTTATTAAATGCATTAACACAAAAGTATACTCATTTTGAATTATTTCTTAATGTCTACTACTTCTACTACTTCATGACGACTTTATGATGATGGTATACAGAATTTTTCTTTTTCATAACCTTAAAAAGGTTTATAAAATATCAAAAGAAACACTGGAAAAATAAGATGAAAAATTTTCAAATAATAAATAATAACAAGAACAGATTGAAAAAAATTCAAAAAGTGGATAAAATTTTTTTCAAACTATAAAAGAAATCAATTGAGAGACAGAAAGTTTTCTATTTTTAGAAATGCTAAATTCTCATTTATTTAGTGTAAAGTTAAAATTTGTTCCAAATTCTTAATAACTTCTTAAAACTGAAACATCATACAAAAGTTACTCTTTGGATCAGACAATTTGTTTGAAACTGATGCTTTTTCATATTTTTAACAATAAAAAAGAAGAAGAAGAAGGGAAAAAAAGGGGGAGAGGGGAAGGATAAGTTTAGTACTAATATAAACTGCCTATATTTAAAATCTATTTGCTAAATGCTGGATGGGACTATCTACAAGAATGTATATCTCACTTACTCATACATTCACATATGTGTGCATGCACACACACATTTTATTTTCTTAATGTAGAAAATATTAGAAAGTTATTATTGATGAACAAGCAGTTTTAGATTAAATGCAAAACAAATTTTATAATTCTGAATGTATAAAAAATAATACAGTATAAATAGGTAATTTTACTGTCTATAATAAATTAAATTTATTACTTATAATAAATTAAATTTCTGAGATGGTTTAATGATGTTGCTATTCAAAAAACAGGCAATCAAAAGGTGAAAAATTAGGTATTTAAAATCAAATTATTTGGTATCTTTTCAAATTCTTTTTAATTAAAAGGAAAACATACATATCTATGCAAGCTTCTTTTCTTCGTCTGATGTTTTGAAACATTTGACTGATTAGTTGTTTCTACCTGTTCCATTCTTTATTCCTCTTTAAAAATATGTATACAAATTAGATGAAGATAATATAATTACACATGAAAATTCTAAAAATGGTAATATATTACATTAGTAGCACATAAAGTTATGTCAGAACTTTTTATAATATTCAATTCATAAAGATTTACTATGAAAACTAGTATATTTCTAAATCCTTAACTCTAAAATGCATGATTTTTTTTTTTTTTTTTTTACAAAAAATGCATACTTTTTGAATAGCTGCATATAATTTAGGAAAATTATTGGTATACTTTTCCGTTAGCCGGGCGCAAGCGAGAAATTGCCAAATAATGTAGAATTTTGCCTAATTTCTTATGCCAAATAATGTAGAATTCTGCAAAATTTCTTACTCCAAATGCACCCGGCTAATGGAAAAGTTCCAATACCAAATTATTCAACAAATTTTTAGTTTATTTTTCTAGTGAAATTTGAACAAAATAAAATGTGCCAGTTAGCTACATTATGAATTAAACGATATCCTAATGACACAAATTACATTATAGCAATTCTGCAATAAAATAAAAGTCCTGTGTTTCCAATATAATTTTATAATGCAAAAAAAAAAAAATAATAATTCTTTGAGAGCATTTTTAATAGTAGAATTAAACATGCAACAGCCATCTTGGCATTTTACTAAATTTCCAGTTTAAATCTAATTCTAATACCGTTCTTGCTATATATGGGTCTTTTCTGCAAATGTTTATCAAAACGCATTTAAAAAAGGATTTCCAAATACTCATTGTTGTCCATTGAAACAATTATGTGAAGCTTATAAATCGAAATAAAAACGTTTTGCCAAATGGCTACACGATGCACTGTAGGGTTAACCCTTTCATTATGAACAATGCACATATGGATTTGTGGTAGATTCCCCTCAGAGCTGAACATCACATTCTTGTGTTATGAAAGAATATGATTTGCAGGACTATTGATGTATAGGAGTGTCAAATTTTGAAGTGAAATATTTTCTATCACAGAGTTATCATTCCATTTTTCTTTCTAAAGATGGTCTTGTACATTTGAATTTCTCTCCGATGTTAATTTACGGTTTTGCAAGTGTCTGATATTCACACATATAAAGAAAAACGCATGTTAGCAAGAGAACTAAATGTTCATTTTTAAATGGCTGTTAATAATTTCTCTTTTTATTTGAAATTGTATGCTATGCAAGATATTCTAGCAAAATTTTGCATCAATAATCTAGAGTTAATTGAGATATTTTCAATGATTGTAAAGTGCAACAGATTTTTATTTTATAATATTAAACTACAAGTATTTTAATTATTTTTTATTATAAGTGAGAATCAAATTATCACATGTTTAAAAATGATTTCATTTTTATGTAAAATATTTTGCATATTATTACGAGAATTTTATTGATATTTAAAATACACTAAGATTAAAATGCTCTTGCCCTCCCACCCTATGGCAGTACTTCTTTCTGTATCCATCTATCCTGAAGGGGTTAAAATATATTGAAATTAAATAAAGGATTAAATATAAAATGGATATAATACAACAAATTATTATTATTATTTTGATATTTACAAAAGCAAAGAAATAAAATAATTAAATAACCACTTTGGTTTGATATGCAAAGTTTACTAACTAAATTTCTAGAAAAACAAGTTTTCAGTCCAAATTCAATTTAATAAAAACAGATCAAGATAAAAATTAAATGATTCGATTTTTAATTATGAAATCATTTTTGAAGATATTCTCTTACTCAATACTCTTAAGATTATTTCTTTAATTAATGAGATAATTCATATCAGAGTCCTGACTAAAAACAGAATTTATCAGAAAAAAATATATATTTATTTATCTATATTTGCAAAGGAGCCTTCTTACATGTTTTATAATTTCAAAATCCATTAAATTAAAATTTTCCTTCTATTAGAAATTGTCATCATATAATATTTATCTTATTATACGGTAATTAGATTAAGTAATATGAAACCTTATTTAATAATGAGTTAAAATTATCATCTAACAAAATATATATAATTTTCAGGCAGTTTAAAGATATAAAATATCTTGGTCTATTACATATACAAGTTTATATTGTTACACAAAATACTTTGCTATTTTCGCTATATATTTAATAAACCATAACTTACATTAAGAAAATATTCCAATTTAAAAATATTTTTACACTTTCTATAAATGTATTAAATAAAGACATAAAAATTCATTTCTTTAAAGTAACTCAATAATATAAATAATTAATTCCGCTTATAGTAATCCGTAATAGAATTTCAGCATTCTATGAATTATTTAGAAACATGAGAAAACTATTGCAAAGATAATATTCACATTTCGATGTCAGAGTTTCGAGTTTAAAATACCGCAAGACAAAAACATCAACATCTTAGTAACTAATTATAGCAAATAAGCCGAAATTTAAAGAGGCCATCTAAAAGCAAAGAAACGAAATAATCAACAAGAAAGAAACTAAAAATTTTTTTTGCAGTTTTTGAAACATTTGTCAATATGATGTGCACAAGCCCAGAGTCTACCTGTTACATATAAATTACATATAATTTTATTTAAAATTTACCTAAATTTAACATCACAAAAATTGTAATTCGGCAGAAATAAAAATAAAGTTTAAATAAAAACTTTCAATAAAGTACTTCAATCATTAAGACAGAAATAACTCTTAAAAGTTGCTGAAGTTGACTGAAGATATATTCATTTTGGTAACACGGCAATGAATCGGCTTTACTCGCATTGACAAAATATTATTATTTTATAATGTTTCACTAGAGCTTTATGGCGCAGATAATGAAATGCTAAATTCATGATTTGTAAGATAAAATATATTTTTGCAATTTTTATTTTTAAATACTTGTTTCTATTTCACTTCATTCAAATCTTTAAATAAATTTTTTATTCATTATTATTAATAAATTTTTATTAATTGTAATTAATAACTTATTTAGTAAAATGTGATTGACTTAATTTATTTATTTAAGTTCAATTTTTAATTTATTTAAAACACTTTATTTGATTTATCAGTAAAGACAAATTCGATGGTAAATTCTTAACCTGCAAAGGATCTATTTTATATTAATTTTTAGGCATTATGAATACTATACATTTATTTTTCCTTTCGTGCGTGGGATAAAAATCCAAGGTGTGATGAAATTTGAATTTTGTTGGTTTGAAATTTTAATCATTTCCATTTAATTTCTAGATATATATATATATTTCTTTCTCATTTCTATAGTTTTAATAGCAAAGCATTGTGTAGTTTTTTTTGTGTGTGATTTTGATTTTTAAAAAGTACGCATTTTCTTTTCAAAGTTGTTTTCTGCATCTTGTACAGTCGGCCACAAAATAAGTTGAGCACCGGTACCCTACCCGATTTTTACAAGATGCTGAAAAAGTGATTATCGATTAAATTGTATCGATTACACTATCGATTTAAAATTCAATGTTGGGTAATTGATATAAAATAATTTATATAAAATAATCGTGTTGTATCGATTATTTTAAAATCGATTTAAAATTCAATGGGTTATAAATAAATTAATAATCGATTCATCTGTATCGATATTTTAATCGTTATTCAAACATGGTTATGTAAAAAACTCTCAAAGATGGTGATTTAAAAAAATCCAAAGATGGTTATTTATTAGAAAACATCCAAAGATGATTATTTTATTAATAAACTTTAAAATTTTATTAATGAACTTCCAAATGTGGTTGTTTTATTAATAAACTTCCTAAGGTGGTTATTTTATTAATAAACTTCCAAAGATGGTTATTTATTAATAAACTTCCTAAGGTGGTTATTTTATTAATAAACTTCCAAAGATGGTTATTTATTAAAAAACTTCCAAAAGTGGTAATTTTATTAATAAACTTCCAAAGGTGGTTATTTTATTAATAAACCCCCAAAGATGGTTATTTATTTAAAAACTTCCAAACGTGGTAATTTTATTAATAAACCCCCAAAGATGGTTATTTTGTTAAAAAAAACTTCCAAAGATGGTTATTTTGTTTAAAAAAACTTTCAAATATGGTTATTTTATTAATAAACTTCCAAAGGTGGTTATTTTATTAATAAACCCCCAAAGATGGTTATTTATTAAAAAACTTCCAAAAGTGGTAATTTTATTAATAAACCCCCAAAGATGGTTATTTTGTTAAAAAACTTTCAAAGATGATTATTTTATTAAAAAAATTTCAAAGATGATTATTTTATTAAAAAACTTTCAAAGATGATTATTTTTTAATAAACTTCCAAAGATGATCATTTTATTAAAAAACTTTTAAAGATTGTTATTTGAATTTATTTTCCAACACATATTAACTTTTTTCAAAATTTGTCCATAAATTAAAAAAAGGCGATTTTTTTTTGTTACATTTCCTTCTCCCATTGCGTTTACATTTCATTTGCCCTTAAATTGGTATAAAAGTTACAAAAAATGAAAAAAATGATATCCCCTTTAATCGTTCTAGTACTTTTAATTTTATAAAAATTTTAAACATGAGTCTCTTGAACGATATTGGGTTTACAGCCCATGTTCATTTCTTTCAATACAATGATTATTTACATCCCGTGGAAATTGCCATTTCCGATGTTTATTCGGAAAAGACTTTTGGAACTTGTGGGGATGCACCGTATTGTTCTGGCACGTATCGAGATGCCGATAAAAACAACTACATGTCTAGATATGTGCACAAGGTCAAATTTCCACCTCCAAAAATGGGATCTTTACCTTTGGATCAGGCAAAAAAAATATTTAAAATCGCATTATTTATGGTTCGATCGAGGACGAGGTCAAAGTTTGGCAGTTAGAGGTTTGTGTCAAAAACGTTTTTTTCAAGCTCTCGGATTTCGAGTCGTGGATGTGGAAACTGACATGTTTCAACGAGACTGCACATCCTTGTTCAATTATCGTCAACAAAAGCTACAACCAGAGGAAAATTTTGACGAACGCAGTAACAGTATAGTTTTTATAAACGACGAATCTCATCGACATAGAGTTCACGTGTCTGGTGACGATTCTCAATGTGCTGGTCGTTTAGCTGCAGAACTTGCCAATTGGATTCACAAGTTGAAATTGGACCATTTTCAAGACTTGACAAACAAGACTTTTTAAAAATTGTATATAGAGATAAATGTAATTGTAGAAATGTACATGTAGAAAAATGTAATTGCACTCTTTTGGAAAAGAAATAAATGTTTTTTATTCAAATTGCGAGGGTTTTTTTTTTTTTTTTTTGCGTATTTTTATCATTTGAAGGAAAATTTAGCAAAATGTAATTTGGAAGGAAAATTTAGTAAAATTAATGTTTGAAATTTAAAAGTGTTTAAAATAACATTCTTTTGAAAAAAAACTTCCTCTAGAAATATATTTAAAAATATGATAAGAGTCATAACATCTGTTACATTTCGTTACAGACGCCCTTGACAGGTGTTTATCTAAGATAATCGCTTGCGCGTGTATAACCTAGAATAAAATATGCGAGTCGTAAGAATTGAACTAGATGAAAATAGTTTTTGAAAATAAAATTCTAGTAGTGTAGATTATTGACGCATCACAAAACGAAAATGGATGCATAAATAATTCACACCGGTGTAGATTATTGATGCATTCCAAAACGAAAATAGATGCATCAATAATTTACACCGGTGTAGATTATTTATGCATTCCAAAACGAATATAGATGCATCAATAATAGGTATAGAATATGGATGCATCCCAAAACGAAAGAAACTGTTTAGATTAAAATGTATAATATTTTTTTAATTGATTACTGGTATTATTTATAAAATAATTTCAAAATGGTAATTATTCAGTTTTAATTTATTTGTTTCTTATAATGAAACATTTTTAATATAAGTTGTTTTAAATTTTCATTTTGAACTTGAACCATCTCTTTTTTACGTTCCGAACAACTAATACATCTAATTCCTTTTTCTTTAACCTCATTGGATTTATATCTATTACATCTTTTCAACGAAATCGTATCTTTACAATCTACGCAATAATATTTTTCACACATTATCTTTTCAACATGTTGTTATAAAATAAATTAAATCACTAAGCTTATAAAAAGAGTCAATGTGTAAAGAAATACAAATTGTTTAAAAAATTATTCAGTTTATTTTTTTTTTCAATAAAATATAATACAAAAATAAAATATGTATATATACATGATGAATAAATTTATATACAATAAAAAATAAATAAATGAAATAAATATGATGAAATATACAAAAGGATTTACACAATTTTACAAAAATAAAAATATACAACTAGTCAAATAAATCTGCATAGAAATCTAGTGGCAAGTCTGGAGGATTTGGTTGAAGGTTTTGTATAAAGTCAAAATTTGGGCTTTTTAACCAATCTTTTATTGCATCTATTATTTGTGCATCTTCAGGCAATTGCATTGGCATTTCAACAGAAGCATTTTCAATCGGGATATTTAAATCCCGATCGTCCAGACTTGCATAGTCTCTAGATTCATTATTTGAATAATCTAGTTGTTGAGGTTGCAACGGCATTTGTTCGTACATGTAATAAACATCTGGCACATTGTTCATTGGAGCGGGTGGTGGTTCGACAAAACTAAAATGTTCAAAGTTACTAGTCGAGTAGGTTACATTTTCTGCCGCCATGTAACTGCATTCATTGTTTGTCGATACACCTGTAAATAAAACGTTTTGATTGAAACTAGCTTCGGGTTGTTGAGTTTCCATTTCAACACTCTCACTAAAGCTAGTTTCTAGAGCAACGGATGTAAAACTAGCTTCGGGCACAGGATTCTCAAAACTAGTTTCGGTAACACAAGATTCACTTGTAGTAGTTTCGGCGACACAAGATTCATTTGTAATAGTTTCAAAGCTAGTTTCGGTGACACTTGTAGTAGTTTCAAAGCCAGTTTCGGTGACCACAGATTCGCTTGTAGTTGTTTCAAAACTAGTTTCAGGAGCATTGTCACTTTCGGGAATGGAGGGTTCAAAACTATCATTTTCGTTGAGCACATTTACCTGAGGTATAAAACTGGACGATTCAAATGGTTCATCAACGTACATCGTCTCTGATTCTCGAGATGGTTCAGGTGCAATTTCTGTTGACGAATAAGTGCACGAAACGACACTTTGAGAAATGGAAGGCAAAAAGGGTAATTTAAAACCCTCGGAATCTCGTTTTCTTCGCCCTCTTTTCGACTTGAAAAAAGATTCAGCATTGGGTGAATAGTCTTTAGGAATCTTTTCTCCCTCCTCGGAATAAAAATCGACCATTTGATCCATGGCCGGTGTTGCAGGTGGTAAAAAGTCTTCACCAGGGTTTTGGGTGGAACATTTTGACCGCTTCGATTTTTCATTCACTTTTAAAAAAGTGTACTGTTTTCTCAATTTTACAACTGACAACTTCAACTATTCTTTTTCTTGTTCTTCTATTAAAAACTGCAATTTCTATAGGGCGTTTCACGCCGCTATACACATTGATAGCAATTATCAAAATTATTCTATTCATGTCCAGATCTTAAAAATTTACAGTCTGACAATAAAATGATCTAAAGCAACTGTGATCGAGCTGCTTTTATACTAGTAGAGAAATGATGTCACAGATGCTTTCCGATACATCATTTCATCATGCGTAGTTTAGCAATTTGTTTTAAAAAAAAAAAACTATAAACAACTTTTAAGAGTCACGTCGTCCTTGATGATAGATACGTAGGTGTTCAAGGGTTTTTTCAATGCTGTTTAATAGTTTAATATTATATTCCCATGTTTGGTAAGTTTATCAAAACTTTTATCTATAAACAAGGTCATCAAGAGGGTATATAAGAAGAGACATCTAGCAAGTAACTTTAGTTTGAAATTGCAGTTCAATTCAAATAGACGTTGAATAATTTGTCGATTTTCTTTAAATATTCTTCATACACTTTTAATTTTCTAAGAGCACAGCCTTTAAACCACTCATCTATATGCTTTCGTAAGTGCCAGTGTCTGATGACAGGTGCGGGATGTGTATTGTATAATTGATGATATTGAATATCTTCTATATTCTGAATACATATAGTATTATAACCCAATTTCTGAAAAAAAAACAATACACATTAAGAATTTGATACTTATGATACAATTAATATAATATAATTTAAAATTTAATTCAATTATTTCTATAATAATTGATTATTAAAAGACAAAAACACACAAAAGAATGGCATAATTAAAAAAATATTTTTACTTACTTTTAAATATTCTTCTTCATTTCTTGAAAAAACAAACAGAACCGGCTTAAATGTTCGCTTATTTTTTGAATTTATTAATGGTCTAGTTTTTCTTCTACATTCCTTGATCTCCTTATTAATAATATTTTTTATTTGCTCCTCATTTATAGTACTGTTTACATCCATCAAAAATCCATGCATTTCCTCTGCCATATTACACATGCTATACATAACATCACCTTCTTTTCTTATATATTGATTAGTGCTGACAACTTCAACTATTCTTTTTCTTCTATTAAAAACTGCAATTTCTATAGGGCGTTTCACACCGCTATAGACATTGAAATTGATAGCAATTATTAAAATTATTCTACTCATGTCCAGATCTTAAACATTTACAGTCTGACAATAAAATGATCTAAAGCAACTGTGATCGAGCTGCTTTTATAGTAGTAGAGAAATGATGTCACAGATGCTTTCTGATACAAAAATGCATAGTTTAGCAATTTGTTAAAAAAACAGCAAAAAAAACAAAAACAACTATAAACAACTTTTAAGAGTCACGTCGTCCTTGATGATAGATACGTAGGTGTTCAAGGGTTTTTTCAATGCTGTTTAATAGTTTAATATTATATTCCCATGTTTGGTAAGTTTATCAAAACTTTTATCTATAAACAAGGTCATCAAGAGGGTATATAAGAAGAGACATCTAGCAAGTAACTTTAGTTTGAAATTGCAGTTCAATTCAAATAGATGTTTCAATATGGCTCTTTTAATAGGATTTTTTGTCCCCTTTACTTATAATTATTTTGATGATGGTGAAGAACATCCTATAGAAGGTTGTTTTGTCAACCTATGGAATTTTTCTTCTTCTATTCTCATCTTTGATAATAGCTTCAGGAAGCAGACAATAGCCAACATGGAGAGGAATAATTTTAAAAATAAGTTCTCGAATGGATTCGGAGAATTTTTCAATGGAAGATGTACAGAAAATTATTTTCGAGCAAAGTTAATGCTTTCATATATGGAAATGGAGCAACAACTCGAACTGGAGGAAGGCGATGTACTCTGTATAGCGTGTGCAACTTTTAGAGATGAACAATTACTATTGGTAAGTGTAATATTAATATTATGTTTTTTATTATTTTTAAATGGACTTAGCTAAACATTTAATTATTTGGTTATTGTTTCAAAAAAAAAAAACTAGAAACAAAGATATAATTATAAAGTAAAATTAATTATTATTTTTGGTTTTTCAGGAAACTAATTTGCCAATTTTTAATATGGAAAAGAAATCCCTCCTGCCTTATTCAAGTCTGAAACATCATTTCAATCAACCGTCATTTACTGATTCGCATTTTTACGAACATGACTCAAATTTAGTTTACAATTGCTGCAGAAATAAAGCATTATTGTATGGGAAGCATGTGAAAAATAACCTACATTATCAAATAATGTATGAAAAATATTTCAATAACAAACTTATGAAAAAATTTCTGTAATATATTGTATACTATATGTGATTTATATTATATTGGAAATGTATTTAAAAATTTTTGTTTCTAAATAGTTGAATTTAAATGTTTAAATATTGTATATGTTAATATATGTTGTTTATTTTTGTTTATATTTTATACATTTGTTTATTTTTATTCAATGTAATATTTGTAAATATTTTTAATCATTTCTTTTATTAATTTTGCATTAAAAAATGTTTGAGATGTAAGGCGTTTTTTTAAATAAAATTTATTTTTTCAACCAAATTTAGTTTGATTTATTATTTTTTTGAAATTTTAATTATTTCCATCTTTGTAAAAATTGTAATTATGAAAATAAAATGCAAAAGAAACAAATGTTTTATAAAAAGCAAAGCTGGATAATTCATAAAAAATACAAAAGTAATATTTTACAAATGAAAATCACCATTGATTTTTAAATTAATTACAGCAAACACTGCTCTGCCATTTAATAAAACTGACACATTCCAGATCAATAAATTATTTGAAAATCTTTCAAAAAACGTAAAAATCAAACTATAAAAAATGTCACAATATAAACAGTAAAAATCTCTATATTGGAATAACTTTTCTAAAAAAATTATGCTTATATTAATTGATAAATAAAACTTCTAAACAAATAACCGTTTTTCATCATAATAATGAAAAACTCTAAATGAAAATATATGAAATTATGAAAGAGAGAGCGAGAAAGATTAGAGTCACAAAAATCCTTTTCAACCTATACATTAATCTCACAGACTAGATTTTAACAAAATTAAAATACAACTTTCCAAAATTTAATGTTTTATTTTTAAGCCATTATTATAAATAAGCATTAGAAAGTAATTTTCATCCACTAAGTACAGATTAAAGAATAAATAAAACTTACCATGACCACTATCAGTATTAGCTATTGGCATTATTTATTTTAGAAACACAAACAATTTGCAAACTGAAAAAAAGTGAAAAATAAAAATATTTTAAAATATTTTCATAGATTTAAGAAATCAAATAACATTTAGTTAAATAAATCTTTAAAATAACAGTCAAAATTGCACTATTTATCCTCAAACAAGGCAGAAAACAAATCTCAAGTTTGATGAAATCGAGACTAATGACTATACAAAAGAAGGGTCAATGCAGGATTCTATATAAAAGGAATTTATATAAGTTACATAAAATCTTGAAATCGTATTTGACTGCTTCAAAGGCAGCAAAAGAAGAAAGATTTGTTTTTACATATTTGCCACTAACATGCAAAATATAACTAAATATAGAACACTGATCTTTGTTATTATTTTAAATATGGGTGGAAATTTCTTTTGTAAAATAAAGACATGGTTAGGTAAATTGAATAACAAAATGTACTCAGTTTAAAGGGAAATTTATATTTAGCAGGTACATAATAAGTCTTTTAAATTGAGAAATTGAAAGTGCAACAAAGATTTCAAGTTCATTTTTATTAAACTAACATTTTGAGAGTTTTTTTTTTAAAGTCAAATATATTTAAATTCCTACATTACAGTAACAGTGAGCAAAATTTAATTCCCCAGTGAGGACCAGTTAAATTAAAGTGCTTGCCTAAAAACATTTGATAACGTCATTTTTTCTTATTCTATCTAAATAACCAATTTATAACAAGACAAAAACAAAGAAGAATAATATGTAAGAAATACCACCTCTTCTTATATGAAAGTCTGAACAAGGATTTGAAATATTCTACACTGCAATCAGAAAAAGCTTTTGATTTCAGATAAGATTTCACAGTATGACAATATATCTCCATTACCAAACTACAGCGCAAGATGTAATAAGCAAATTGTTTTTATCTTCTAATGCATTTCCTCAAACTTTAAAAAAAATAATAGGTTGGTAAATGTTATCAAAAATGTAACCATTTTATAATAATTATAGGGTTTACTGTAGCTTTACAATCAAAATGGATTAAATTTAACAGAATTTACATCTAATTACAAAATCATTTAATAAAATTTTTACTTAAATTTTTATTTTCTACAAATCCTTAAAATACATAATTAGATAAACACTAACTAGATAACACAAGAGACTAATTAGATAACACAAGAGATAATACATAATTAGATAACACTAGAGACTTTCGTATGGGAGGCTGATTAGAGACAGCTAAAAACATCAGGCTCAAACCACACAAAATAAAATTTAAGCAAAGGCTAATATTACCACTTATTCAGAACAGACCAAGTTAATACTACAAAAGAACTGAAAATTAAAATGAAATTTAAGAATTCAAATAATTTGTGCAAAATGATTATTGTGCCATAAATTCTTATACTTTAGAAAATTCTCTAAAAACACTATTAAAACACACTTTAGTGAAGCCAAAAGAAGTTTCCTAAAATATGTGTTAAATTTAATTGAATTATATATTCTAACATATAAAAATGGAAAAAGGATAAACTATGCACTCTTCTTTAAACAAAAACTACTGCACATTTTTATTAATATGAATAAATCAGATACAATGTTCTATTGGGGGACAGGAAAGAAATGTCATTTCTATGATGTCAATATTGGCTAATCGTTTATCAGCTGAATATGTACTTCAAAATCGTGCCAAAGACACATTAAAGTTAGAACGAATTGTTTACGCATAATTAAATCTTAATTTTTTTTAACAATTTATGGCGAAATAGCCAGCCAAATACAAGAAAAGGTACATATCTGGCATTGTTTCTTTTTGAGTTTCAGAAGGGTAGTAACACTACGATTACTACAAATACATTTGTAATGTTTATCTAAATGCAATAGATGTTCATAAATGCCAAAGGTGGTTTTCTAAGTTTATATCCAGTAATTTCAGTAATTTTGAATTTAATGTAGAAAAACGACATAATTTTCCACTATTAATAATAATTAAAATTGTTTGTGCATTGTTGCCATTTAATTTAACATTACAAATTTAGTCCAAGCCTAAATTAAAAACAAATAAATGGTACAAAAGATAAATGGGAAATATAATAGTATTGATAAGATATTACAGTGAGTTAAAAATTTAAAATTAACCGAAGTTCAGATGACTAAAGTTAATTTACAAACTATTAATAACTGATAAATGCGATCAAATTTGGTTCTACTGGATGGGCAAACCATACATGCATAGAGGGAAATTCCTTCATTACAATGCAAGCTCAATTTATCTTTTCCTGTAGAATGTTGGTAACTTGTGAATAAATAAAGCAGATTATACCATGTGAATTATAGCATCCCAAATACGCAGTACATCAAAAATAAATAAATAAAAATGTTGATAGTGAGTTTTTTTTTTTTAATATGAAATTATTGTTTGAAACAGAAGATATTTGCTGTCAATACAACATTTACAGCAAAGAAAGACCAAATGAATAAAAAAATAAACAGGAGCCAACAGGAGTGGTCTCTTCAAAACTTTCTAGTATACTTTTTAATAAAAGCATTATCCCAAATTCCCTAAAAAAATGTTGAGCCTTAAGTAAAGCAGATAAGGTTTTGCATGGTATTGACGTACAATAATTATAAAATATTAACTTTTGGTAAGAATTTAGCATTTTTACTGAATCTACTGTGCCATTCTTAAAGTTTTTTTGTTGTTGTTTTTTGGCGATTAATCTGTGGCATGTGGTTATTAGTACTAAAAAATCAAATTTGTGCTTTATTATGTTTTTTCACAACAAATTGAAACCAAAATTTGACACAGAACTACAATTGCAGTCACAAAATTACATATCAAATTTGATATATTTAAATCATTGTATTTTTGAGCCATCATATTTACACTTATCAGAAGGTACAGACCAACAAACATTCAACACCTCACAGAATTTGACTCAAAATATAAGTGTCAACAACACAGGTGTTAAATCCATGCATCGAATTTTATCCATGTAGACGTCTTTGTTTTATAGTTATGTTAATTTATATCAAATAACCAGATGGACAGACATCCTCTGAATAGAATTTACTCAAAATTTCGATAGAAATCTACAAATTTGATGACAAGAATGTATACAAAATTTTATTCTTCTAACTCAAAGTGTTTTTGAGTTATCTTTATCACAAACAGATAGAAATTTTCTAAAAATGCATTTTTCAAACTCTGGGCGGTCTAAAATGTGGAGATTCATCAAAGTCTCGAATTCAAATGTCTTGATAATTGCAACAGTTTCTTTGTACTTTATATATGAGAAAGTTAAAAATAAATTACTCTTTTATAATGCTTTTGATAAATTTAGGCAAGTTGGGCAAAATGTCATATTCTGCCTGACAATGACATCATATCAGCTTAACCCATTAATATTCAAATCAAAATTATAGAGAAAAAAATTATGACAGAAACTGAAATATGCATATGCATGAAATACATCTCTACCAAGGTAGAATTTAAAGGAAAAAAAAAAGATGTTATTTTATATTAAAAGTACTAAATAATCTACATATGAAAGCCACAACAGTAAATTTATTAAAAATGCTTTTACCAAAAAAGATTTTAAAAAAATCCCTTTTAATTTATTTTCTACTTTTCCAATCATTAATATTTAATTCATTAAATATTATGGAACCTTGAAATCAATTTTTTTTATGCATATGCACTAACAAAATCAGCTACTCATATGGATTGAAATTCAAATTAATGTTTTGGCTGATATTTAAGTTCTAGAAACAATAAAATAATGTGCATACATAAATGTATTTGTAAAGATGAAGGTTCCATACAAGAGAAGTTACATAAAAATGAACGAAAGCAACTCAAGTTAACAATACCTAAATGATAACAGCAGCTGCACCACAAATTTATAATTAAGTTTTATCATTTTAGAGCTATAATAACAATTTGCATGTTAAATTTAAAAAAAAAGTCTAATGATATAGAATATCTATCCTATTTAAATTTTGTTCAAGTATCAACTACTTAAAAATACAATATGAACATATTAAGAGATATATTATTGGACATAATAATACACCACATAGCTTTGCATGTACAGAGTGAATAAAAATTAAAAAAAAAAAAAAAACCTATTAAACTGAAATAAACATTTTAAAACAATGGTCGAGTTTGCAGGAATGAGTATGAAAGGAAACAATACACAGATATGCTTTAGCTGTAAGTGTTTAATATAACTTTCACTATATGATACAACACAAGTAAGATAAGTGGTCATGCCCATAACAAATAAATGCAACATGTCTGTAAGGATTCTATTATCATCATGCTAAACAACATCTTTGAATTCTGACAATGTGTAGAAGATAACCGATATACAAAGAATTTCACAGCCAAAAATCTCTTAATAAACATGCTATATAGGCAGTATATCATCCTACATGAAGGATACTACAGATAACTTATTGATTTCTTGTAGCATGAGCTTAATGTTTTCAAAAAAAAAAAAAAAAAAAGAGTGGGATGTTGTTTCTCAGTTTTCACCACACTGTATAATGTTCTTCAAACAAGAAAGAGCTGACAATGAAAGCTGGTAGTGAGATCATACTAAACATGCACATGAGATGCTTAGAGTTGGTAAACTTGCAAAGATTGAAGGTTACCCAAAGGCAAATGTTCTATGAGCTGACATCCCCATGTGATATAAAGCAGGCTTTATAAATCTACAAGGTGTTGAATTCAGATTCTTATTTAATTTCAAACAGAACCTACATGCTAAATAATTCTTTATACGAAATATTGAGTAGTATAAATTGGTGTAGTGACTGCAGGTTATATGGATACAAAAACATAGTTCTGTAAGGGATATATAGAATCAATGAATCAAATACCCTCTTTAGGGAAAGGGGCTTGACAAACTCAGTCCAGGTTGGACAAGTTCAATATTTCAGAACATGGAATGGATTATTTCTCATCTTGAATAATTTTACAAAACGTTCACAATGCAAAAGTCGCTGACAAACCATTCACATAGAAGAGCCTAATCAACAATGATTAATCTGATAATGATAGCATGCTATTGATATCAAATGATGAATCCATGATTTCAGGTACTTAAATAAAAACCTAATTACATCAATTTTAAATTCAATACTCTCAATTAGTCACTTTTTTTTGTTATGAAAATAATTCTGATTATTTTTTATTAATTACATTCAGACAATTCAAAAATTTTTAAGGTCATTTGTACCTTTATAATGAATGAATTTCATAAAATTTATTATGCATCTTATAAAATGTTAATCTAAGTTACCTTTGGCTACTGAATCTTTTACAAAGATGAGGATTGTAAAAAAAGAATAATGTTGTGTTTTAAAGATATGATAGTATAAGAACCATTCATATTTAATTTCAACATTTTTTTTATTTAATCAAAACTATACAGATTGCATAAGGTTACACCATTTAGTAAGAAATTTGTAAATCTGATATGTTTGAAAGAAAATCAAACAATTGAAGCTTGTATATTATTCATAAAAAACAAAACTACATGATAGCTCTAACTATTTTCCCTTGTTTAGAAACATCTGCAATTAAAACTAATGAATATAATGAAATTAAATTTCACAAGCAGACTATTAAAAATATAGGGAGATGAATTCCATAAAAATAAATTATTTAAATAAAGTCCCAAATTTTTCCAATGTAACAAGGAAGTTCAGAACACTAATATGCACATGGACCAGGGACCCAGATATTGATTAAAAAAGATTTTCTACTAGTTTCACACTATATATCATTCATTTCTGTATGTGCATTTTTTATTATTTGAACATCAATGAAATTTTGCATAATCAATTTTCTATGTTCTCATTACAATTATTAACCCATTTTCATTGCAAAAGTGCCAATATACCATCCATCAATAATTTCTTTCTTTTTTTAATTCAGCATCTTATGCTTTCAAAAGTGCATATATAAAATTTGTTTTCATTTCATACATTTGTTTTAGCTGCAGATACCTCCAAATATGGAACATTCTAACTATCTTGCATATAAGCAAACAAGAAATTGACATCCTTCCATTAAAGGCATTCTTCTGCAGCAATGTAATGACAAAAAAACATACAAACTAGATTAAGTATGATAACTTTTTAAAATATTTTGCCTATAATTTAAGTCATTATATTTTAAAACTCCACAGCATCTGCAAGGTTATTTTTATTGCCTAATTATACATGTATACAATTAAAATTATAAATTTAAAAATCCTTTAAAACTTTTTAATTATTAATGAATATAAATAATAAAGATGCTTTATTTCAAATATTAACCTTTTAGAAGTAGAATTCAATTAAAAAAAATATTTTTCTTGCATGAATAGTATAGATACTGTAAGGCAGATTAAAAACTTAATATTTCAGATACAGCATTATCTTTTAGCAATAAAATGCATTCCAACTTGCTAGGCACTATGTAAAATGAAAGCATTTTTGTCAAGAAACAGCTTATAAGAGTAACATTATAATATCAGTAATATTCTTTAATAATTGAATGTTATAACATGTAAGTTTCTGTCATATAAATGTGAAAATTAGCTTGAAAAAGAAAGGATTTAGTAAGAAAAATCATTACATGACATATGATATACAACTTGACAACTTGAAAAATCTTCCGAAAACAAATTAAGAAGAAAAATTTAATCAAACTCTGCAACAGAAATTAAATAACATGTATAAATAATAAAACTATTAAAATAAACACAAGCAAATAAAACGTACAAATAAATTATGATTCATCCTTCGCACTTACGCAATATTTTTATTATATCCTATTAATGAGTTTTATTACAACAAATGTAATTGTTCAGTACAGATTTAATTTTTAAATAAGTTATAAACTCAAAAAAAATACAAAATAAAAACTATATAGATTGAATAAAATAATGCAGTTCTTATATAGTTTCTAATGAAGTAAAAAGTCTAAAAGACAAAGTTTCAAATCTAAAAAAATGTTTTCCCCACACAAAATGACAGAGGGGAAAAAAAAACATCTTAGAAATTCTGAACAATTTCCACAAATTCACTTAAATGAATGTGCGATTTTCATGAAAAATTCTTACAAATAATTTATTTACATTATTTGATGAAATGATGTATATAAATTATTTTCAAATCACGATTTAAATATTTGAATTTTATCAAAGAAGAAAGAAACAAAAAAAAATGTTATAATAACTGAAATATAAAACATAGCTGTGAATTTTCATCATATTGTCACTTCTTTAACATAACCTGCTACAAATACAAAAATTCAATGCCAGAAGTTAAAATAAGAAATCTATACTTATAATAAAGCTCAATGTGTGTGTGTTGGCGCTCTACAGACCAGACCATTCAACCTACAGCAACCAAATTTGGCACGTGTATACCTTGGAGGCCGGAAATGTGCACCTGGGGGTTATTTTTTCGAATTTTTAAATAAAATTTTATTTATTTAAAAAATAAGCGAAATTTTGACGTGTTTCTGCTATAACTGCCGAAAATATTACCGCACAAAAAAGATTTTTACATGAAGTTAAAGATAAAAAATTTATCTTTTAAATGATACTACTTTTTTAATCTTAAAATTAAATTTCTATTTTTAATGAATTTTTAAATAAATATTTTAGCTATGTTTTTCAATAATTTTTTTCGTTAAAAATAAAAATGAGGATTAAGCACGTTGAATTTGACACTCTCTAGAAATCGACCAGACCATGTCAACCTAAATGAGTACAATCACAGCGCATCTTATAAAAGCTTCAGGCTGATGTGAACTGCCCTGTGATTGGACTCTTAAAGGTTGACATGAGCTTGCCGATGCCTCGATTTGGTGCTTATGTTTACATTACACTTCGGGATCGACATGCTAAGCTTTGCTCTGAGTATAATATATTCTGGCTATCATATAAAAATATTCTGGTTTCTTTTTAAATTCCTTCCTACTGAGTTTTAATAATTTTCTTGTTTACTCGCGATAGTAAATATGTATCAAGAAATTGTTGTATGCTTTTTTATTCAGAAGTGAAAATTTATTACATATCTTTATCTTTTTGTTATCTAATTAGGGAAGCGCATGAATCTTTCTAATCAAGGCTGAATTAACTTTCGGAGCCTTCAAAAAATATTGTCTTATAATATTCCACCTTCCATGCTTACTATTTTCATCAATTACCATGTGTTTTCTTTTAATGACTAATACTCTTTAACTGTGTATAAATATCATTCACTTTCTTTTGCTCTGTTAGACTTTGCAGATATCCAAATTTGCCAGCCTTGACATTTCTTTCTTTTGCTTTAGATTCTTTATTCCATTGAATTTACTTTTATGGTTAATTTCATTAGGAGCAATTAACATGTGTGTACTTTGCTAAATTAACAAAACAATTTTATACACTGAACACAAAATAGGTAGACCGAATTAAAAAAAAAGGTAGAAATTTTGTATGAGTGAAATAATAATGCAAGAAGCAATGAAAAACTAAACAACTTTTTGTATGATTCTTTATTATGTAGTATAAGCAAAATGATATAGAAAAATCTTTTTAAATGCAAGTTAATATTTTTATTGTGCATTTTAAAATTAACTGAATAATCTGAACATGTATTTTCTCCCCTATATTTAGATAATGTTGAAGAATTATTGGAGCAAGTGTCATCAGTTGTCAGGAAATTTTTTGTATCTCATTCTGAAAGGATATTCTCTAAATATTTTGCAATGATGCTCAGATGATTGTATATATCATTTTCTTTCATTTATTAAATAATTGTGAATTTCAATAGTAAATAAAATACAAAAAATGATATGTTTGAAGAAAACTTTAGTTTTCAGTTGTATATTAACCACATGCCAACAATTGCCAAGGATCATTGCTCATAAATTCTTTCATAATTAAATCTTAACTATATTCATCAACAGCATGCATTTCATATCCAAATACTTAATTTATATATGTAGTTTATTCAATAATTTATAAATAAATTAATATTTTTTATATATTATTCAGTTTTACACTATAGTTATATTTTATTTCATCATAATATTATTTTTGATTTATTTTAAAAAAATGCATCTTTTATTTTTTATGAATAATAAATATAAAAGTTATTTAAAGGTTGTTTATAACATATATAGTTATTTGTCTTATAATAAAAATGTGAATACTGATCTTGGAAATTTTAATATTAAAATTTGAAATGGTTCTCAGGAAGAAACATTGACAATAAATGTATGTCAATGACTATTTTAACATATTTATCACATATATTTGGTAAAGAAGATTCAGATTTATATATAATTTTACAGTTATTTTTTGTATATAATTTTACATGGTTAGTATGATTTTTAATAGCCAATCTAATCTTGCAAAATTTTCTATAATGATTATTATATCGTACGGGTTCAAAGAAACTTGCTAGAAACTCACAGTATGCATTATGGGAAACATCTAGTTCATCCCTACTTATTTTACACAAGTTCAAAAAAGAGATTTTAGAATCAGTCAAATCAATAACTCAATTTGCTAATTGAGTTATCTCTGAGTCTTTAAAATGGTTCTGACTTAAATTTTATATGAATCTCTTCTGTTTTGAGATTAATTTTAACAATAATTATATCCTATTTTTCAATGAATTCTAATTTTATTTTTGCATAGCATTGTGAGAAATAAAAAGCAATATTTATAATTTAGTTTTCCATTTTATTTTTAGCTATTTTATTTATGACAATTTTTACGATGCATTATTTCCTCTTGCTTCATCAAGTATAATGCATTATAATCAGGTCATTTTATAATTTAATCAAATTTTCTTTCATTGTTAAGTTGTGATGTTATGTTTGCATTTACTTTAACAGCATTTATGTACTTTTCATTGCCCTGTAGCTTTATTTATACATAATATTCAATCTAAAGATCAATATTTAGTTTTGTTTACCTCCAATCATTTATAACAAATTTATTTGTTATTATGCAAATTTCTTTCTAATTCAACAAAATATAATATATAATGGTTACCTGATTGACAATGATTTTATTAAAAAGTCATCTTCTGTCTTTAGATTTTAAGCTACAATACTAGATTTTGAGCCACTTATTTATTTTTCATTTAGTTTCTATAATATAATTTTGTCTGTTTTTTTCAGTGATTTTATCTCTGTTTTCTAAATATCTCATGTTCAAAAATTGATACAATATTGCAGTATTAATGTTTGATAATATTCAACTTTGAAAGTATTGGATAAGAAAGTGGAAGAATTGCTAGGGAAGAAAATCCAGCTGGCAGCCATAACAAACTAGATGATCTGTTCATTTGTGATAGCAGTTATTTGCATGCATCACAGCTGTGATAGATCTTCTTGAATGTATATGCCAATAAATTATTCATAAGTATCTTAGTGCAATATTGATTTTTATTTTGCATTATCTGTGATCTCCCTTCCCCCAAAATTTTTTTAAATAGTAGCATAATTATTAATACTTTTATGTGTATATTCAGTTTTGATATATTTACAATAGAAAATTGAAATGCTGTTATTTCATTCTTTAAAACTAATTCAAAAAAATGACAAGTATGTAAATATTTTGAGCTACACCTGCAAATTTTTTAACTTTTTAAAAAACATTTTCTATTTTTAAATTTAGGTTATTTAATTTTTGTTATATGGATTTTAAATGTATTTTTATTTCATATATAAATTGATATTTTCAAAAAATAGAATAAATGCCTTAATTCTGAGTTGATTATAAATGCATTTTAACATTGAGTATTAAGAAAACGAATTTGAATATGAAATAATTATTCATATTTATTTGTTAATGAATATTAATTATTCTAGATAATTATTAATAATACAATTAATATGATTTTGTAAAATTACTAATCAATATTTCGCTTTAATATTTAACTTAGCAAAAATTATGAGGAACACACAATTGAAATGCCTACCATAAGTTCATTTAATTCTATTTTTTAAAGTTATTAAATATGTATTTTAATATGAAACTATTTTTAATGCATTCTGTAAATTGGGACTCGAAAAATCTGTACTACTGTTTTTTTTTTAAATTTTTATTACTAAGTAGAATTCACAATGAGAAGGTATAGCTTTCGAAAGATAAAAATATAAATACTGCTTACTGATACACGTTTTCCCCTTTGATTTCCATGTAGAAGAACTTAAATGATTATCCTACTTTATATAGTATAAAAGTAATCCTGAAATCCTAACTCGATTTCATGGTCATCTACTCCAATTTAATTCTTCTCCCTTTCAATATGGGTTTCCTGTTACTCTCTTTATTAATTTTCTTATCTTTTATTTTCTACGGATTAGGTACCACAGTGTAAAATTATTACTAAAATTTCGTCTTTCTCAGCTGATTATCTTTTTCTGTAGTTGAAAGGCTAAATTATGACTTTGAACAACTGGTCTCCGAAGGCGGTTCGTTTCTTTTAAGCTAAAAGAATATCTATCAGTTTTTTGTTTATTTAATGAAAAGGATTAATTTTGAATAATATTTACCTCAAACGTCGAATTCTGATGCAATAGTGTGATTCTTCTTTTCTGCTTGAATCCAAGATGCCAATAATGAGGGGATTCCCCGCCCCCTCCCCCCCCCCTCCCTACACACACACATTTCCATCGAAAATGTCATTGCTAAAGGCGAGTATCTCCATTTGAAAAATGTCAGATCACTTCAATTGATGAGAATAATATTAATATATTTTTTTTCTAAATTAATTGAAACATTCTAAATTCAATAGATTATAAATGGTGATTGAATATTTAAGTAAAGATTTTTTGATTGTTTTTTATTCAGTTTTCTTCCGGATTGAAATCTAACGGAGATCCATGCCGAATCTTTAATGCAAGTTGAAAAATACCGTTTTTTTTTTTTTTCTCTCTGAAATAGTTGAGAATTGTTTGTGGAATAGTATGATTCAGTTGTCTCCGTTATTTATTCAAACTGATATTATCAAAGAAATACAGACAAATTTTCGCAGTGTAAAATAAGAAAAGTGACATTTTGATATTTTTATGTCTTTCGATATCTGTTTCTATGTTTGTTAAATTTTATTTTCAGATTTTTTTTTTTGTATTATATCAAAAGTATAAATTTATTGCGACTTATTATGCACTTTTGTACCTCCCTCTAAAATTGAATTTAATTTTGTTTGTTATTTCAAATTAATATTTCTTTATCAGGAGGTATGCTAGATTATAGAATATGCCATTCGAGTTCTTGAAAGCTGATACTGTTTATTTCAGTTCGAAATTCAGAAAGGATATAAAAATTTCCCATAATAGTTATCTGTTTATAATAAAATTTATTATAATTCATAAAAGAATTGAGTGATTTATGAAGTCAAACCCATTTTTACTTACTAGTATAACGAAGTATGCAAAGAGAAAGTATTGTAATAGTCAAAAATCCGACTCGATATTTTATCTAATCTCAATATCTTAGTTTTAATTAATTTCCTGAGTCCATAAAGCACAATTTGGGAACTATGTCTGTTCATAAGTCTGTGAACACAATAACTCAAAAGCGTCTTTATCAAGACAAATTGAAATTTGGCTGCATATTCTTTCAACAAATTTGAAGATTTCTATCAAATCCATTGATGAATGAAATGTATTGATGTGAAGTCTGTCTATTTGGCTATTCGAATACAAATGGATAGACAGTAAATAGCTATATGAATAAAATCGGCATAAAAATGTAACATTTAAATTAGATACTTATCGAATTTTGAATTAAATCCGTCAAAGAGTTGAATGTTAGTTGGTCTGTACGCGATAATATAAAAACACAACGACTTAAATAAATGAAATTTAACATATGATCGTGATATTAAAAATGCTTTCTGCGTTAAATTTTGATTTCAATTGGTTGAAAAAAGGGCATTTGCAATACATATTTGGTTTTCTTCACCATATTGCGAAGCCCAAAACTCATATGCCATTGTCTAAAAATAAAAATCTGTGCATTTGTGACGTTGACGATATTGTCCAATGCCCATGATTTTATTTGGGGAGGGCGGTGATGCCTTTATTAGAGAGTATACTCGAAAGTTATACTTATTCATTGGGCTACTTTTGTACAGTAATTTTCGTATTTCGAATATTAAATTGTACATAATTAGACTGCTTTTATATAGAAAAAACCCGTCATTCGAAATAATAAATCTACTTTGAGCAATGAATTGCCTTGCGGTTTTTCAACAACGAGCTTGCATTTTCTTTCAGCCTAAGAGTCTTACTCAAGCGTATTTAAATTTTTTAGCATGAAGCATTTCGCTCATTGATTTTTTGGGGGCAATTTTTTTTTTCTTTCAGTGCAACAAATTTTACATTATAACTTACTGAATAAATTTTTAAAGAAAAGTTTCATATGATGCTTTCGAACATTTTTGTTTGGTTTTAATGCGTTGCAATGAAAACTGATATTAATATCCATTTTAAAAACATTATTTTTCATCTAATTTTTAATAAGCTTTTAAATTATTAATAAAAATTATTTTGCCAAATTTAAATAACAGATCATATATTATCATATAAGAATTTTATTATTTGTCAAATGCGATTCAATAATAGAGATGATAATGTTTTAAATCTTCATTTCATACCGAAATAATGGAACCTACTAAGCAACCAATAACATAACACTTTTTGAAACATTTTATTCATTTCGAAAATAATATTTCTTACGACATTCAGTTTAAAATTTTACTCTAATTATCTTCAGTATTGTATCTTCAGAATAAACCATTATGTTTATTGATTTTTTAGAGTTGAATTTTTCATTATAAAACACGATTTGGAATTTTATAAAGCAGTACTAAGAGTTAAATTTTCTAAAGCAGTACTAAGAGTTTTTTTTTCTTAGAATTTTAATTAAATTTTTAAAGAAGTTTACACATTATATTTCTAAAAAGTTATTCATTCTTATTTTGAACTAAATCATTAGAAAGGAATTTGAGACAAATATATATTCCAAAAACATCTTTAACTTGCAACTTATTTTTACTAATCTACTTAATCATTAAGTAGATTACTAATCTACTAGAAGATTAAGTAGATTTACTAATCTACTTAATGTTCTTATTTTATAACTTTTAAAATTTTGTCAAACCAAGAGATTATGTCATATATTATGTTTTCAAAATTTTATTTCTATCAAAACAATTCGATAGAGGAAATAACAAATTTTTAAATCTTCATTCAATGCTGAAATACAAAAGTGTGCTAAATAAAATTCGGAATCGAAATATATTTTGAAAATACATTTTGCAAGCTTTCAGCTTAAAAATTTACTTTAGTTCGTCATAAGCATTACTTCTTTAGTATAAATCGTTATGCTTTTTGAATTTTGCATATTGAATTTCTGAAAAAGGAATCTGAGGTTTTCTGTAATATTATTAATATATGTTTTGGGGCTAAAGTTTCATATTATATTTCCAAAAATTTATTCAAATCCAGTATAATCCAATTTTTTCCAAAATAATTATCGATAGTTTCAGTTCATATTCTTTATTGAGATACATGGAAGATAAGCTAAGGTATCTTTGTTTTGGTCAATGAACAATTTCTCTTCACAAATTATCATCACTTTCATTAGAAGCAAGCAAAATTGCTTTAATATCATCTTTAGTGATTTCATGCTTTCTTTTGTTCATAATGCAAAAATTACTTCGATAACTTCAAAAATCGATTCAAATTTTTTTTTCTTATATGTAATTATTATATATATATATATAATCAAAAATATAAGTATTATGAAATTAAATCTAAATTTAAATTATTTCGGAAACGAAACTAAAAAAATTATTTCGGAATCAAACAAAAACAAACTAAAAACTGTATTTATTTGGTTTAATTTTGATTCTCTATATTTTTGTTCCTTTTAACTTGGTATTTATTACTAATTAGTCTCTCTCTACATATACATAAACCGAGGCAGTTTGAAGTTTTTCGGATCTTCCTATGTTATTTGAAACCGATAGTTTCTACTGAGCATCAAAACTTCCGATAGCCCTTTTACAGAAAAGATGATCACTTCCTTCCGCAATAACAAAATTCTCAATACATTTCATGAGAAAACTACTTTGTAATTTGCCGCAGTGATAATCCAATAGTTATCTATTATATCCTTACAAAGCCTGAAAAGAGGGTCTGACATTTATCGGAAAAATAAAGAACGTGTCAGTATTCTTACATATCATTCATCGTTAAGAAAGCAGTGGAAAACATTTCTTTTAGTAAATAGCCATAAAATCTTTCCTATTTTGAGCTAACAATACAGGAATGTAGACACCAAAACCCTTTGGAAACACAATAATTACGCAAACCTATTAAGTGAGTGCCTCCCCGACCCCTTCCGCCTTAAGGCACAGGGGAGTTGGCTGCGAAAAAGCCTCTACCGCCAGAGATAAAACAGACCTCCTACGATGCTGTAGCCGCTTTTCACATTGATCTCCTCTCCAAAGAAAGCAGACGCCCAAAATCGTTTCTCTTGAAATTTTCAAAGCGCCCCTTCCTCTAAATAAAAACTTCTAATATTTAAACTGTGACGAATGGGCGAAATGAAAGCAACGAAATTATTATTTTGTAGTCTGTTTAACAAAATAATGAAAATCTTGCTAAATTTGTATATACGGATACATTTATAATTTTTAGGAAAATTGTTCGATTCTGTTTCTTATCCGAAGTTTAGTGAGCGTTGCCCAAGTATAGAACAGTACTTCCAGGGCTGGTCATCTGGGGGGATGCTATGGAGCGGGGACCAACATGATCAAGAGCTAAAATAATGTTATGAGAGGTAATAGCGGGATGGAAAGAAGAGAGGTAGAAATTAAACTGAAACAATCGATGGTTTTTGAAATGTACGAAGTTTACAGATATATGACAGTTTAGTGCAAGTGTGCAACATATTATAAAGTACGGTCATTTACCTCACCTACTAGGTTATATCGCATATATTACTTTGACAATTCATATTATAAAATGTTTAATATTGTTAGATCTAGTCATGTCCATGCTAAGGAAGTACTCTTCTGGGTGTCAAGACTCAGTTTCCAAAAATAAAATTAGCTTTTCTTCTTTTTTTCTTTTGTGCAAAATTTCAAAAAGTCATGAGTATATCTGTTTTCTCTTCTACGAAGTAATACTGGTTATGAAATTGCTTCGATTTCAGAAGTTACAATTCAAACTTAAACTGGCGAAGAACATTCCGCACAAACTACACAATTTTGCAATGAAAGTGTAGAAACGGTGAAATTCTTTGAAGAACCCTATGTTTATACAAATATGATTGAATCATATGAAACGACGATGTCAATAACACATTTGATCAAGTTTATATAAGTGATTCAGGTTTGTGAACAAGCATTATAATTGATCACTTTAAAATGTTTTGTGTTAAAAACAGACCTGTGCGACAGACAAAAGAGTTTTTGCTAAGAATGCTCAAGGCAGATCATTTTCCATTGCTTACTACTTTTTTAAAAAAAGTGCCAAATGATGAAATGCAGCTTCGCAACTGGTTGATTTATTCAAAAACATAAAACTCGGTTTTTTTTTCTTTATTATTTTCTACAGAAAATGAAAATTCTATACGATTTATAGGTATCTATGACAGTTGGAAAAAGTTATCAACTATAATTCAAGATCATGAGCGTTCTATTTGTCATTTAATTCATTTATTGCTTGGAACAGTTTATTTCAAAAGAAAATTTAATAGGCGAATAGATAATTTAGTTAACACATTAATGCAAATGGAGAAAGATAGACATTGACACATGCTTACAAATTATATATGGATTTTCCATTCAAAACTCAGTCATCCACAAGTATTGAAGTAAATTACAAAAAAGGAATCAATTAATACAGAAGACGTCTATCAAAATCCAGAAAATACTTGGAATATGTCAGTAAATGAAGATAAAAACAAAGAATATAAAGTGGTAAAAATTCATGAAAATTGCCCAATACCTGAGCATTGTTTGGAGAAATCTACGAATATGGCATGCGACTCATTATGTGGCCATCTTTATAAATGTCCTTGCCCAGATGATAATTTGTGCCAACATATCCACAAAATTCATTCTACCTTTTTTTACAAATAAATCCATTTAAAATCAAATGTCTTTTCAATAGAAGAAAGAAATATCAATGAAGATAATATGACCATTTCTGCAAAAGAAATAAATATAAAATCTACAGAAGACAAATCATTCAATGTCAAAATCTCAGTGCTGAATTAACGAAATTAATAGAAAATCCAGATGTTCAAGAACTAATGCTTAAAAATGTTATATCTACATTGAAATTTTTAGTAGAAGGATACCGTGGAGCCGCAAAAATAAAAAGCAGCCTCAAGAAATGCTCTCCAATGCCTCATTATTCAGTGCCATCGAATAAGAAAATGACGACCCAGATGAAATTTTACAGAACTTCTCAGAAGAGAAATTAAAAAAAAAGTTTACAAAAAAAATCTAACTGAAACTTCTAGAAAAAGGAAAAATACCAATGATTTGATCATTAGCGATAAGAAGAAACGAATATCGAATGAAGGCAGTTGAAATAAAACTGAAAATGAAATGTCTAATTCTGTAGAAAATTTTCCAATTAGTAGTAAGAATCAATCAATTTTGGAAGAAGATAGTGATATTTTTTCTAATACTTTAATGGGTGATGTTTCAATAAAAATAAAATAAAAAAAAAAAACGGGTGGTACTTCAAGCAAAAAATCTAATAATGTTTTTTTAAACTAAACAAAATTACGAAGAGCCCATGTGAAACAATTATTAAAATAAATGATGTAAACATTTCCATTTATATGCTGAAATCGTTTGACTTAAGTGTAACAGCAGAAGAAGAAAAATATTTTAATCTCTCTCTCCATCTTTTAAGATTGGATGGTTATATGATGGAATCATTGATGCCCCCCCCTTTTTTTTTTCCTTCAAATTAACTAAAGATTCAGAATCGTGTAAAGCAATACGACTCAATTCATTCAACTTTACTCTTCCATAAAAAAAATAACTTGAGATTCAGGATATACAGAAAATTAACTTTTTATTAATTCCGGCGAATTTAAATAATCTTTGGATTCTTTTCATAGCTAATATAAAAGAAAAAATACTTGAATTATATGATCCATTAGGTCCAAATGTAAATGAAGATGCCTGCATATTAATTCGTGAATGGAGTGCATTAATAAAAAAACTACTGAACACGAAGGATCACTGGAAATTGATTACTCCACGTCATATGATTCAAAAAGATAGCTACAACTGCGGAGTCTTCATTTGTTTTTTTGAATATCAAAAATACCATAATTTACAAGTCGATGAAAACTTTGATGCTACTAACTTCAGAGAACTCATCTTTGAAACTATTACAGAAAACTTTGAGTGCTAACATAATTTGAATTTATGTTTATGTTATAACATTTACATATCTGTGCAAATGATGGGGACTAGGCTTGATTAGATTTCTAATTGGGGACACCTCTGTGATGAATTTTCAGATTTGATTTTGACAATTCATCAGAAGAAAAAAAGCGAATCAGAACTTTCCACCTCCTGGGTCTGGTATGGAAGAGGAAGCAACTCATTTTATCTATCAAATAAACCTGTATCTATTAATCTCTCCCTCTCTATTTATATATAATCACAAATAGGAATGTGATGTGTTGTTACTCCATAGGCGAGACCATTTCACCAAGAGCTACTTAACTTGGACAAGTATTTTAAAGAAGTGAAACCCTAGGAGCGTTTTCTCATCCTTAGAAATTTTATTAAAAAAATTTTTTTTTTGCGTTTTTCTGAAATAATTTGCGAAAATACTACAGGATAAAAAGAATTTTTATATCATAATAAAATTCCTTAAAATTATCTTTTCAATAATACTTTATGTTGTTCTTAAATCATTTTCATTATTGTTATTAATATTTTATCACAGTTTTTTTCTCCATTGTTAATGATCAAAATAGAAAGTTTTGGCAAATAATATTGGTATATTATATGACTAAGGTATATTAATATTAATCATATTTAAAGAAAAAAAATCGAAATGTTATAAAATTAGTCTACACTGATGGTTAGTATATTTCATTTCTTTATAATTCAACTTTATTATTACTTTATTGTGAAAATGAGTCATTCTAATGATAATAGTTAATATTTGTATGATTTGGAAAACCGAAAATAATAAAAATAATTACATTTTCACTGATTGCTTATGATTCAAAAGGTGTGAATTTCATTTATTTGATTCATTGACAAGATTCATTAATTTGAACAAGCAAAAGAAAAGAAAATGTTGATTGCTTTTGACTAGTATTTCAAAAAAGTGTTGATAAACTGTTTTTTTAAAAAAATATTTTATTACTTTTTCATGACATTGCCATGAAAGGAAGGTCCTAAGATATTCCAGCTATTATTGTTGCGAGTTATATAGATGTGTATAAGGGCTATTGTTAAAAAATAATAACCATAAAAATGGAAGCATCAGCTTATTTTCTTTGATCAAACTGCAAATTAAGATTGTGGTAATAGGTAGGATTGACTGTAAGATGTTTGAGGTCCCTTTAGAAACAATATTAGAAAGTTTTTTTTTTTTTTACACTTGCATCACAGGAGGTTTTTTTTTCTCTCTCATACTTCTTTCTAAATTCATTAATCTAGAGTGAGTAAAAATAAAAAAAAATGCATAAATAAATGAGCAAAATTTAGAAAAAAAAAATTGTGGTCTATTTCTTTGACATATATATATTTGTATTTTTATTAAATGAATCTAGAATAATAAGCTTTTCTATCTTTTAATACTTATTCTTGCCATTTTGAGCTTTGAATCATTCTACAACTGTTTAAAAACCAAATTCAAATTCTGTCACAAAGGTATGCTTTTCATCTTCCAGATTTTGTTTAAATAAATGTCAGATAAGAATTGTGTACATAGAGAACATATAAAGTAAGTATATATAAATGAAAACATAGACAGCCAACTGCCTAATATGCAAATTGAATATATTAAAAATAGTTACAATTCTTTACCAATTGTTTTAAGAAATAATTAATAAAGAAAAATAAATAACAGAAATACACAGTTAACAAGAAATGGACCTCAGAATGATATGTGTAAATTTCATGTCGTAAATGTTTAGTAATGTAAAATTATTTAGTTAATTAACTCATTAAGACAGTTTCACAAAATATTTAATTTATAGCAACTCTTAATTCCAGCTAGTAGAAATAAAATTTATCTAATCTTATTATTTCATCGAAGCTTGTTTTTTATTTAGCTATTTTTGTTTTTATAAATTCTGTTGCATGATTTTGTATAGTATTTCTAAAGAAAGAAAAAGTGCCTTAATCCACTAAATCATAAGGCATGCTTTTTTACATTATTTACACTTCTCTGCAAATAGCTAATTTATATTAATTTTTATATTTTTCTAAAAAATGTCTAGATAAAATTTCCTTACATTTCAAAACACACTATTACAAAATAATGCTTTATGCATTTTAAAATTCACTGGTTAAAATTAAATTAAATAAAATAATACATTAAATTAATGCACATTATGATGGTTTCAAATGCCATTCCTTTCTCTTCCTCCTTTTCAAATGTCTACAAATGTTTTTATTCAATAAAGAAGACACAAATAATTTTTAAAAATTATTATTAAAATATATGATGAAAAAAGTTAATTTTTAACATGCATATTGTTTAGATGATCTTGAGATTTATAATTATTATCAAACATAAAAAAGGAATTTCAGTGAAACAATATAAGTGTAAGAAATTCCTTGCAAAATTAAAACGTAAATCTACTTCGTGAGGGGGGGGGGCAACTTTTTAAGGGGTACAATAATTTAAGAAGTGTAATTTTTTAAAATAAAATATCAAGTAATGGAATCATGTTTGAAAATAACTGATGAATGAAGTGTTTATTTAAATTCCTTTGTAATACAACATTTTTTAATCATTTCAGTTAGTTACAGAAACACTTAAAAATAACACTGAACCACTTGCAATTTAATTAATGAAACTATATTATTAATAGACAATAGCTTTATAATACTATAATATATGACTTAAGGAATATCACCAAATCTTTTGAGAAATGATAATGTTATCGAAATCACAATCTCATCTTTTATATAAGGAAAAGTTATTATATATTTATAATTTTATAAAAACTATTTTAATACATAAGCTATTGACTAAAGGAAGAACTTTATTTCTATTTGAAGTACCAATGATTTTGTTTAAAACAATACCAATGTAAAATGGTGAAGAATTTTTATCAGTAATTCACTTGAAAACATTTGTTTAAAATTTGCCAGAACTTTATTTGGATATTTGAAAAGGCCACTTTAATTCATAAGTATAACTTATAATACAAATCTTTTTGCACATACACATATTTATTATTTATAAAATGAATATAAGTATAGACGTTCTATTCAATATAAAATATTTGTTTCAAGGCAACATAGATCATTAGCCCATTTAATCACAAATAAGAAATGACTTGAAATGAATTCTATAATATTTAAAAATTAAACAGAGAGTTAGTCAATAAAAGAATGAATAGGAAACCTATCTAAAATACTAAGAATTACTATAGTACAAACTCTTCATTTGAAGTGTTAAAAAAATTAATCTTATACATTAATTTTCTTAATCTACTTAAAGGAATTAATAAAAGAAAGTGGAAAATTTATTTCTATTCTGATTTAATATCACAAGTACTATTCTACACAAATCATAAATACTATGATGTTATTTTCAAATATCTCTAAATGCAGCAATTTTCTTTTATGTATAGTATGCAATTTCTTTTTTGATATTTGTTCAAGTGATTATTTAGCAAGACAGTTTATAAAAGCGCTATATTTAATATAACCAACATATTTCAATAACATTCATAACAATAAAATATAACCATATAAAAATACTGCAAAGAAATATAACATTCAATCATTGTTCCTAATATAAGATTTTAAAAAATTTTCAAACCACTGAGAAAAAAGCTTAACACTCAATATCTGAATGCATTGTCAACTGAATTTCATGAAAAAAGATCCCCTATTTAAAAAATCTATTTTAATAATAATTATATCCATGCACTAACAGTATCATAAAGCAAACTTCAAAAGTAATAAAAAGTAAACTTTAAAAGTAATAAACAGTGTAGGATGTTTCTACAAATTTTAGTTAATTCTTTTAAAGATTGGTATGAAACAAAAACTACTATTTCTATATTCTATTGTCCACTACATATTTCATGAGAATTATGAATATTTAGAAATTACAGCAATTATTTTCTCTTTTTGTATGCTGAATTTCTTTTTCTATTTTAAGAATTTTAAAATTAAAAATCTTTAAAATATAATTCTATGAACTCAAAAAATTCAATAATTCTGTTTCTTAGCAGTAATTAAAATTATTAGCTAATTATATCTAAATTAAATACTAAGAATTATATGAATATTAATTTAGATAAAATAACAAAAATGCATAAAACAATGTGTTTGTCAAAAGGAGGTTAACAGAATTTAAAAGAGTGAAATGTTTGTAAAAAAATTCATAAATTAAATAACTCCTTAAGACAGGCACAAATGTAATGGAAAAATTTTAAATTACAACACAGTATTAAATATTACTTAAATAATAATTGTAATTGTTTTCTTAAAACCTTCTTGAAAGCTGGGAATACAATAGCTTTCAATACTTATTCTGACCTTACTGCTGTTTATCTTCGCTAAAATTTCTAAAAATGCCATAGACAGCATGGAAATAATTTTTAAAATGCTTGTTATAAGATTGAAAGTATGAGGGAAAAAACATTTTCATCTCATTTCACCCTTATCTGGATAAACAATAATTTAATAATACAAATCCCGCTCTTTGACTTCCATCAATAATGTAAATAAACACGTACTTTTCTAACCAATCACAATTCAGTAAGCAACAAACATATCGACGGAGAAAGAAAGCCTATGATTGGACTCAAAAAGGTTGACATACAGAGAGTCGATTTCTAGATTGTGGTTCGTTCAAGCACGTTTCGCATTCTGAATTTGACACTTTCTAGAAATCGACCAGACCATGTCAACCTAAATGAGTACAATCACAGCGCATCTTATAAAAGCATCAGGCTGATGTGAACTGCGCTGTGATTGGACTCTTAAAGGTTGACATGAGCTTGCCTATGCCACGATTTGGTGCTTTTGTTTACATTACACTTCGGGATCGACATGCTAAGCTTTGCTCTGAGTATAATATATTCTGGTTATCATATAAAAATATTCTGTGTGTACTTTGCTAAATTAACAAAACAATTTTATACACACTGAACACAAAATAGGTAGACCGAATTAAAAGAAAGGTAGAAATTTTGTATGAGTGAAATAATAATGCAAGAAGCAATGAAAAACTAATCAATTTTTTCTATGATTCTTTATTATGAAGTATAAGCAAAATGACATAGAAAAATCTTTTTAAATGCGAGTTAATATTTTTATTGTGCATTTTACATTTTAAAATTAACTGAATAATCTGAACATGTATTTTCTCCCCTATATTTAGATAATGTTGAAGAATTATTGGAGCAAGTGTCATCAGTTGTCAGGAAATTTTTTGTATCTCATTCTGAAAGGATATTCTCTAAATATTTTGCAATGATGCTCAGATGATTGTATATATCATTTTCTTTCATTTATTAAATAATTATGAATTTCAATAGTAAATAAAATACAAAAAATGATATGTTTGAAGAAAACTTTAGTTTTCAGTTGTATATTAACCACATGCCAACAATTGCCAAGGATCATTGCTCATAAATTCTTTCATAATTAAATCTTAACTATATTCATCAACAGCATGCATTTCATATCCAAATACTTAATTTATATATGTAGTTTATTCATTAATTTATAAATAAATTAATATTTTTTATATATTATGCAGTTTTACACTATAGTTATATTTTATTTCATCATAACATTATTTTTGATTTATTTTTAAAAAATGCATCTTTTATTTTTTATGAATAATAAATATAAAAGTTATTTAAAGGCTGTTTATAACATATATAGTTATTTGTCTTATAATAAAAATGTGAATA
>JAPMOR010005197.1:0-29905 GCA_026543865.1 Argiope aurantia
GCTTAAATCACTCTTTTCTACTGGATCAATAACAAAGATTGCATTAAATGCAATGAATTCCTACTTTTCATTTTGTGCTTTGACTATTCGTGCGTGCGGAAAATCGCTTAGCATGATATAATTGATGCCGAAGAATTTTCTGTATAACTTTTCCAATATCTCCCATAGTTTTTACGACATTATCACCAATTTCTGCATTTTGTTGCTGAGCCATTTGAGTGTACATGAGACACCATTTTTATTTCTATAATTATAATAATTCACAAATCAGATGCTGGCGTCCTGGCATAGGGGTAGCTCGTCTTCCCCGTGATCTGGAGGTACCCAGTTTGGGCATGGTTGTTCTTCTGTGTTCTATCTGTGAGGTGTGTGAATGGGCCCCCTCCCCCGTAAAAAGCGAATGTGATGCATGAAGTATCTAAGTCGTACTCTTGGCCCTAGATGGCACTACTGAAAAAAACAAAAGACGCTAACTGGGCTAAAATCACTGACAGATAACTGTCAGCAGGGCTTGTAAAGTGCCATAAATCACAAAAATCAAATGAGATGGTTGTTTAAATATATGTTTACAATCTTGTATTAAGAAAGCATTTAATTTTTCATATACGAAAGTGCACTCCAATTCAAAACGAGAAGTCATTTACAATGCAGCATGACAGAAAAATATAAATGGGTTAATGAATGCATACAAATGTTTTAACAATGTTAACAAAATGTTATGTTAGCAAATGTTAGCAAAATAAAGAAACAGAAATATTCATCTATTGTGAGACGGAATCATCAGAGAAAAAAAAATCCAATAATTTACAAGGTTACAAAATTCTTGCTGTTTAATTTCAAAAGGCCAATCAATTGGAAACTTCAATATCTTCGGAAAATTTATTTAAAATTTGTACAATGAAAATTGTCAAAGAAATAACTGGCTGATATGGGAGAGGAATAAAATTATGTTAAGTTACGTTAAATTGCAAATTAAAATATTTTTTTCTGGGTAAATGGCCGGTCTAAAATTATCGAATACTTTAGGAATGATATTTTATTTATTAATAACTTTTTTCACAATGGCAATTTTTGGCAAGTAGTTTTTTTTTTTTTTTTTTTTTTTTTTTTTTGGAAAAACAAAGTCTAAAAGTGTAATCAAATAGTTACCTAAAAACGCTTTCAGGCATTTCAATAAAAAATGCAAATTAGTAAATATCGAAATATTTTGAAAATGTTAATACTCGATTGAAATGCCTTTTTGCATTTACAATCGTATTTACGAAATTTTAAGAAGTGTATATTAAGGGTCTTTTTTATCTATAATTTCAACTTCAGTTTTTTACCATTCTCGGGACAGAACCATTTTTAATCCGCTTATTGTTTTAACCATTACTACTTGGATACCTTCTCTCAGTTACCATGCAAGACGATACATGATTTTGAATTTTTATTTATACATTTGAAAAATTATCTGTTTAAATTATCTAAAGAAAAGTAAGAGAATGTAAATTAATTTTTGGGGAAAATTCAATTTCACACAATTAGATGTATTCATTTTTTTGTAGCAATAAGCAAGTCTTTGTATTATGTGAATAATCATGCATCGTATTATTTTCCAAGTACAAATGGTCAATGCCTCGTTTTAGATCTCTAACTAATAATCTCTTCCAAATGGGTCATCTGATTTTAAATCTAATGATTGGGATGATGCTTTTAGAACTTCTAAACAGTTATACAGACATCAGAAGCAAGCGTCGATGCCGGCTTCCTGATGCATAGGGGTAGCGTATCTTCCCCGTGATCTGGGCGTCCCGTGTTCGAGTCCCGGTTTGGGCATGGTTGTTCTTCCTGTTCTATCTGTGAGATATGTGAATATGCCCTCCTGTAAAAAGGGGTTGTGCAAGCGAATGAGTGATGCGTGAGTATTCAAGTCATACTCTTGGCCCAAGTTGGCTCTACGATAAAAACAGGAGGCGCCCCTCCCCCCTTTAGGATTAAATCGACTGTCTTTGAACAGCGGGCTTGTCCGCGGCAAGTAACATAAGAAGCAACAACAAGCAAGCGTCGAGAGTTGTACACTTATGATCTTAATCTTGATAAACAAACGAAGTTGTTTCCAGTTATGGACTTTTAGATAGAAATTCGTATTTAAAATATTTTAATCACGATGATAATATATTACGTCATACACAAATTCCAAATTACCTTTTCCTATGATGCTAAAATACACCTGATACACTACAGCACCTTTCTACCACCGCCATCCTTCATTTTTTCAAATTTCTCAAGATAAAGGTCTTAATTTTTTTTGACTCTATTCAAGTAGATGATTGTAAAAATAAAAACATTGTTTGCTTTCATTTAGAAACAGGAAGTTATTTCAATACGATATCGGCTTATTTATCATTGATTTCGTTAAGATTTTAAATTTCCCTTCAGTGTAATTCTTATGGCTGGTAATTAATCCCACTTTTGTAAATTAGTTTCTGGGCAAACTAAAGCAGGAAATTCTTTGTTTCATAATTCTGTACAAATTTAAATGAATGATATTTAAACGTGAACTCTTCGCTGTTTAAGTCCGCATAAATCTATGAAATGTCATATTTGTTTTTATGGTCACTTTTTGTCTTGTTTCCTATCTATTATTATTTTAAAACATTTGTTCGAGCAGTAAATAGTCTCAAGTGATAAATTTAATAATTTGATAATATTCCGAACTAGTTTATAATTTTAATAATAAAAAATAATACATTTTCGAATATCATTTGTAGATTTTAGGAGATTCGTTTTTAGATAAATGGAACTATCTAAAAACTATAAAAACTATCTCGATATATGAGACTGTAACTGTTATCCTTTCACAGGAACAGAATAAAAACTTGGTTCAAGGAATTTTGAGGTATGCGCTCAAAACTCATACGAAAAACAACAGTTAAGTTCTAATAGTTATGGTTACAGAAGCGCAGTTTCAAAATTTCCAAATGGCAACACCAATTTTTGTATTGGAATATGTTCTGCATAGCAACAAATAATAGAGTTGCAACAATACCTACTGCACGAAAATTACTGGCGCCAGACAGACTAAGAAAAAAAAAAAGTTATAAAGTTTTTTTAATTGTTTTCAGTAGAGGCTACTTCGTATATCATTAAATCATTGAAAATTCATCCTTCTTTGAAAGATTTGGAGTAAATATGAAATAGCCATAATCTACCAAATAACACTTTTGGGAACCATATGTAAAATAAAAGAAATGCAGGAATTCAAATTAATACACATACGAATTCTCATTTCCAAAGAATAAGGAATATTTTGAAAAGTGGATTTCAGTGTAACAACTTCTTGAAAAACAAAATCCAGTTCCACTGCAAAATCATAAAATATGCATTTCAGCTCGCAGAAGATTCGTGAAAGCAGAATATTGGACACGTACATATAAAAAAAAGGAACTTGATCCTTCTGGTGGTATCAAAATTCTGAGATTGGAAGTTGAATTATTTTAAAAATCTGAGTGGGTCGCATTTCTATGCTATACACACACATATATGTACTTTTTATTTTCTGAAAAAATAACATCATGTTGTAACATCCAGTGTTGAGTTCTTGTCTTATGAAAACGTGTTTCTAGGCAACAGCATTTCCTATTCATCTTTATTTTTTCCCTTACGTGATCTGTCGCTTCATAAACTATTATTTAGATACAAAAAAAAATCTGAATATATATATATATTCCTCTCCCAAGTTCAACTTTTCCAGTTTTATTTCTGACATTCAAATCTGTCATGTATTGGTGAATAATAGTTTTTTGTTTGAGTTTCTGGTACTTAAAAATTGAATTTTTTAAAAAAAATCATTGTGTGAGGTTTAATACCTTAATTGTTTTCTTTCCACGTTCTGTCAATTTAGATAAAAATTAATTAGACAATTTAAATAAAATCTTTTATTCAAGGAATTTGCTATTTCATTGATTCAATAAAGAATTCAAAAAATTCATGTGGTGTTTGTTGATTATGCTTAGTTACTGTATGCATTTCAACAAATTCATTCGTATTTGTCAGGTATAGGTGAAAGATATTTGTTTCGTTTGAATTTCTGATACTTAAAAATTGAATTAAAAAAATAATTTGTAAGAGGTTTAATACCTTAATTGTTATGTTTCCACGTTCTGTCAATTTAGAGAATAATTAATTAGACAATTTAAATAAAATCTTCTATTCAAGGAATTTCCTATTTCATTGATTCAATAAAGAATTCAAAAAATTCATGTGGTGTTTGTTGATTATGCTTAGTAACTGTATGCATTTGAACAAATTCATTCGTATTTGCCATGTATTGGTGAAAAATATTTTTTTCATTCCAGTTTCTGATATTTAAAAATTGAATTTTTTATAATTTATCTGTAAAAGTTTTAATCCCTCAACTATTTGGTTTTCTCTATCTATCAAATTAAATGGAACTTTCTGATCAAGGAATTGGCTATTTCGCTGATTCAATTAAGAATTCTTGAAATACTTGCGATGATTGTTGATTATGGATAATTATTGTATCGAATTCAAGCATCATTGAATGATTTAATTTTGAATTATAAGTTTAAAAGGCGATAAAGAATTGAATTCGCAAAATATTTGTGGTATTTGTTGATTATGTATAATTATTGTACAGAATTCTAGCATCAATGAATGATTTCATTTTGACTTATAAGTTTTAAAAGCCCTATTGCTCTCACACACGACCTTTACGAGAATAAAAACACTTTCAGAATTTGCTACTTCTGCGTTAAGATTTTAAAAGTTTTATGTCCCTCTCTTCAACAATGTGCTTTGAAGTGGGCTCTTTTCTTTGAGATTTCTAGAATGGTTTCTAATTTGGCATCCCATCTAGATATATTTTGTATAAAAATTATAATTATATATTAATTTATCATATTCAGTTAAAAAAAGTATTATGTAAAGTGTCATTTTCCCTTCCTTTAAATTTAAAGTACAAACGTTTTTGAAGCATTAAAAAAGAATTAAAAATAGAAATAGTCAAACAGTATGCCATGGTAGCTTAAAGTTTTTAAAAAACGATCAATTGAATTAGCTGAAATTAAATGTTTAATATCTTTAAAAATCAAGTTTAAGATTAAAATAATTATTTCAAACAATTTAAAAAAATTAAAATACATAAATTTGTAAATGTGAATTTTTTTCATTTACAGAAACTAAAAACTCACGTAGAAGTCACTTTTTAAATAGAAAAATACAAAAAAAAAATACTCCATAGAAACCAACTCCATATTAAACATACATGAAAATGTAAAGCATAAAACATCTTTTAACAGTGATTGCATTGATTTAATAATAGATGGAATGTTTTAATTAATTAGAAACATGGAGAATCTAATATTATAACTATTTATTCAGAACATTTTTGAATTTAACAACACAATATGGTTTTTAAACATTCAGCGCATTTTTCCAATTAGAATATGCCTTTTTCAAATGGTTTAGAAATTAATTATTTGGCAACGATAAAAATGTACAACACACTGGGTGAACGATAACATTATTTTAAGTCCTTTAAATTCAAAACGCCGTCTCTTAAAGTCAGGGATGTAATATGTACTTATAGATAAGTGGCTTAGATAAATTTATTAAGACAGATTATGACTCACTTTGCGGTGAAATAAGGAAGTTACGGAAAATATCTACGAAAACAAAGTATATCTACTTAAAAGTCCAATTAGAAAAATGTACATAATACCATAACAAAAAACGCAGCAAACATTTCATGGAGTTATTTGCAAAATTGGGAGAGATATTTGTGATTAAAATCATGAATTTACGGAAATTAAAAAGGGTATGTCTTAAAAGTGAAAATGTATTATGGGATTTCCTGCTACCCCCCGAGTGTGCGTTTTAGAGTTAAAAATACTTTTGTTTATTTTCTTCGTTGCTGAAATTTTATTTTGACTTTGAAATGAGAAAACTGCATGATAATATGGGAAAATACATTTTTCATTTTTAGGAAGAATTCTTTTTCAAATCATGAAAAGTTCATAATTTTAATCGTAAATATAACTGCCCGTTTTATAAATAATTCCATGAAACTTTTTCCTGTGCTCTTATTATGGTAAGCTGCAATTTTTCACGAATTGTACTTTTTGGCTGATACTCTTTATTTATTTTTGTTATTTTTTTGTACCTCCCTTATTTTTCCATTGGAGTGCTGGAAGATGTGTCAATAAATTCAACATAGTCACTGGACTATAGATAGACATTACTTTCCTGGCTATCCGAGACGTCGCTTTGAATTTAAAGTCCTTTAAAGGACCTCACACACCATCTGAAGGAATCAAGTGCAATGCTAAAGTTAAATTAAATGAAATAAGTGACTCTGATTCTGTAGATATTTTACAAGTATTCCTAGAAACACTCGAAATTTTGAATATTCATAATTTTATGTTTGATTCGTTAAACAGTAAATTATATTAAAACTCATTAACTACAACTGTGTAGGTTTTATATATTTAAATTTTTTCACATCACATAAAGAAAATAATGAATTTATCCTATGAATGTCATATCATTTAAGAATAAAATTTGTGAATTCTTCTTGAAAATAGTAATAATTTGCTCTACATAATCAAAATTTTGAAATAAAATAATAATTTTATTAAAGAAAAAGTGATTAATATCATTTAAAACGATTCATTACGAATTCATACAAATATTTCGCTAACAGTGAAGCAAAAATTTCAGTAAGCATAATTGTTAAAAGTCCTTCATAATTTTAAATCTTTCCCGAGAGAACAAGAATTCGTTTTTCTTTTTCTTTAGTATCTAATGAAAGAAAACGACTTTTCTTTTTGCTTTATTTGTAAATAAGAATTTCTATTTTTAGCTATTATTTTCTTTCGTGGAAAAAGTATTTGCAATTTAACATTTTACACCCAGATATGAATTATTCATTTGGAATCCTTTCTATCGAATCAATTTGAGACTTCAAAAAAAATTCAAATTTTGGACCGCAAAACATAAGATTTTTTAAAAAAAATTCAAACTGGAGAAAGTTTTTATGAATGAAACTTTCCTCTGTGGAATATTTGCGACACAAAAGTTCTTAATAATAAGGAAATATTTTATGACATCTGTGCTAAGGTAGGAAAAGCATAAATATTTCGGAAATATATCTTGAGTTACGTCTTCATTCAGTTTAATTTTCATTCCGAATCGATAAATAAGTTTTTTCCAATCTTATAGATTTTTATTATATTTAAAAAATATCTTATGAAATTTAATAGATATTTGTTAGATACAGTAAACAAAGGTATTTTGCTTTCTCGTATAAATAATATAGAGGAAGTATATTAATCGTCAAAAAATTCGAACTCGAGATTTCGAAGAATCTACACGTTTTACACCTTCTTTAGTCCGAAAAACTCATTTTTGGAAAATGTCTGTCTTTCTGTGACAAAGATAACTCAAAATGACTTTGAACTAGACGGCTGAAAGTTGGTATACGGTCTTTATACCAAATTTGTAGATTTCCATCAAATTGTAAGTAAAATCCGCTCTGAGGAAATCTGCCTGTCCGGTTGTTCGAATATATTTTAGCACGATAATTACAAAATGAAGAGAGCTAGTAGATAAGATTTGGTACACAAATTTAACTTCTGTAGTGCCAATTTAACTTCTGTAGTTTGGCCACATGTCAAAGTGTGGCCAAAACCAACAAAGTGTTGACTGTCCGTCGGTCTGTACTTTTAGAAGCATGTAAACGCGATAATTCAAAAACGCAATGACTTAAATATATAAAATTTAGTGTGAGAATTTGTGTCTATAAGTGCAGTATTGTGACAATTTTTTTTGTTTCAATCGGTAGAAAAAAACGTGTCTGATACACAAATTCGATTTTTTGATACTATTGATGCATGCAAGGGATTAATCGCCAAATAACTCGCCAAGAATGCGATAGTTTCAGTAAAAAATGAGACCAAAAGTTAACATTGCGTTTGCTATTGTTAGCCAGTTCCTTGTAAAGCGTTCTTTGGCATGATATGTTTATTACAGAGTATGCGGGAAGGCTTTGGATAGATCACTCACCCTTTTTATTTTTCTATTGCGTTGTCCTCAATGAACACCATCATGTAATTTTTAAATAATAATGATTATTGTATGTAAAATTAGGTATTCATAATTGCATATAAAGACGCATAATAATTAAAAACGAATTATAGATATTTTTACTGTCCATTAGAGAAATAAATATCTAAATAGTTTTGAGAATAAAGATATCCTCATTTAAAATACAGTAACGGTTTACAAGTATATCTTCCTATTACTCCGTAGTTCTTTCTTGCTCATACGTTTCGGCTTGAGTCTTATTTGCGCATGTTTATCACTGAGTTAAATTACTTTAGTTTCACTTCACAGACTCTAATTTACACAATGTAATATTGAAATCACATACAGTATAAAATATCATATGGCATGCCATATAAAAATTATCTTTTTAAAGTATTTAATATTTCAAATTTAAGTTCTGACAGAAAAGATAATCTCATTTATGATTAATTAACTGTGAAGAGTTTTCGAAACGGAAAAAAAAGGCAAAAGTATTTAGAATCTTTCTTTTAATCTTATTCAATATTTCGGCAAGGCTTAAGCATTCAAAGCATATGATAATAACTTTATTTACTTCACTTTACTTGTAATCGATGTTTGAATACGTTTATGATACTTATTTTTAAAGTTTTGAAACATAGATTGCTTTGTACGTGTTAAGTATGAAATAACTTTTACAATATCTTCGTATTTGTAAAGTATTTAAAATATAAGCAAAAAAATATTGTACAGTATTTTTATAAAGTATCCTTATATTCTTTTGTTTGATATCCGCTGAAATAGGCTATAAATTGTGAGCTTTCTACGCTTAACAATTAATAGTCTTTTTGAAATCTCCACCTTTCTTTCTTGTGAATGTGGGATAAGATTTATTTGAACTTTATTTCTGAAATTTTTATTTTTCAAATGCAACCTCAATCACTCGTTTCGTCTCTTTAGGAAAAAATTGTTATTCAACACTTTGAACCTCCAGATTTGTCCACACAAGTTCCATCCAAAATCTTCAAATAATGAATTGTATGAACTTCATAAAAGACATTTATATTTATCTTAATGAAACAATTAGCCTGTCGAGAATCACTATGCTAAAACTTTAAAAGGAAATTTATTTTCGATTTAAGATTACAAAAATGGCACACAAACGAACCCCTCTTCATGTGCAAAAGAAGAAAATTACACATTTCAACTTCTTAGTCTAAAGGATGACACATATCATGGCAGAAATGAATACAAAATCGTGAAATATTTCATTCTCTAGATCAGTGATTCCCAATATGTGGTGCGCGCGCCCCTAGGGTGGCGCGAGCACACTAGAGGGGGGGGGCGAGAATATCCAAGAAAAAATATTATTCAATAACTTACTAAAAGGAAAGCACACATACACATAGAAAACTAAATACATTCCGACATATTTAATGATTTATTAAAGTAAATTGACTTACTAAATCAAAACTTACTTAATCAAAACATACTAAATTTTAAAAAAATTAATAATTATTAGTGATTTCCTGGGCGCCTGTCTTGCAGTTTTTCGAAGGAAGGTTTAATTAATATTAGAAATAGCTACTCTCAGTTCTGCCGATATCTATATTTTGTGTTCAAAGTAGCCACAGCAGAAAATCCAGTTCTCAAAGTTGGCATGGTGAAAATGGTAATATAATGCGAAATGCCCTTGTTTTTAGAGCAATTAAAATCCTCCTCAACTCCTGCCCAAAATTCAAATAGTGATTTATTACTAAATTGTCTTCTAGTTTCGCCACTTGTCGTGAAGTCTATGAATTTTTCTTCCTCATCAATTGAGAGCCCTTCAGGAGTCCTATGAAATGGATCCCTAACTCACTCATAACTTGCTACCAGTCTGTCGTCAGCAAGAAAATACTTTTTTAAAATTCTTTGCCAGCATGGCTAAATGATTTTCCGTGGTTACAAAAACAACTTTTACATGTTCTTTTTCAGCCTTGTAAGTTTTAGTACAATCATCCACATTTGCAAACATTGTTAGATTTCTTTAATTTAAATTTCTGGTCCACAATTCCAATTTTCCACAAAAAGCATTAGGAACTTAGAGCCCTAATTATTATCAACATTTGTATTACAACTATATTACGTGTGAAGGGTATTACTTCTTTGACAAAGAAAGCTATTTATCCATTAGGGTGTAAAACCCACTATGTCGTTTAGACAATGATCAAGCTTTTCTGCACATTGAGATTAATCCAATATATTGTAATATACTATAAGACACTGGTTAAATATCTTTTATTATAAAAATAGGGATCACATTATTAGGGGCCTTACTCTTAGGACAATAGTTCCTAATTTCGAGTATCTGAACAGTAGAACAAATCCATTTCAACGTAAGTGATGTTAAAAATAAAAGGAAATTGCGTTTGTCTATAGCGAGGATGAAAGACAAGGAAGAATATTCTTATAGTTAGAGAATGTTCCATTTTCTGGAATAAATACTCATTACGATTTATTTTTCTTTTATCTTTTTATTGAGGTAGCCCCTTTGGCAAAGGGGCTACCTCAGATTTGAGGGTGAGGACCTTCCAGTATGGTGATTGGTTCCCGCCACCCTAGTGGATATGTCCTATGATGACGTGACGTACTTTCCACGGGAAGGGTTGTATTATGGCTGATGATAGACCTTAGGACTCAACTTCAGTTCCCGCCAATGCTATTGCAGCATTCTGGTCAATCAGATTTAATCCGTATGTCTTAGTGGAGGGTTGGAGTAGCCAAGTTTGTGGTTCATCTCTGTAAGGCAAAGAAAACCGAATATATATTTTGAGTTCTATTTTTTTTGAACAAACTGACTCAAAATTTGATACAGATATATAATAAAAATCGTACAACAAATTTCGTATTTTTCGGCATTTTTGAAGTGCTGACTATTTAGCAAAGCCTACTCCGTCCTAGCCGAGGCTGTAAGGAAATAACGATTGATAACCACAAAGCAACCCCATGGGGCTCAGTGGGACGAGATGACCTGCTGACCCCGCAAGCCGGCAACGTACTCTCCTATACCAAAGCCCTCCCCCCCCCCAGATATACGTTCAATGTCCAAATATTGTCTGAAGCACAGCTTATATCATATTTATCAACACCTATCTTCAATCTCCAGAAGTCATTGTTTATTTTCCAAAAGTACAAAAATACAGTGAGACTACAAAATTAAATAACACAACTCACATAACTGAATAAATAAGAATCCATAGTAAGAAGAAAAATTTACACTTGAACAAAATTCAAAAATCATCTAAGCAAGGTATCATTAATGCTCGAGATCCATCCTGAATAAAAAATGCCTTTATCTTTTAGTTCAAGCATTTTTCACCATCAACTTATCAACTTATTGCTGCTAGTTAACCATTTAATTGAATTTCTATAAATTTCAATCAGCTTTGTATTTTTAAAGATAAAATCATATATCATATGATGTGCAATACTTGTCATATTTTAATCATATAGCACACTATGTTCTTGAGTTATTATGATTCATATAAGGACTCCAGGACAAAATATAGTGCAATTATTTCACTCAAGGTAACCTGATAAGTTCAATGTCTTCCAAATCTGAAATTTGCCGGACTTTTTGATGATTATAATGTTATCGCTTATTGAAGAAGTTTATAACTGGCAATAGTGAAAACCGAAATATTCATGTCCAATAGTCATTCAACTAGCGCACTAATAACATAATCGAAATCCCATGCATATAAATTATAAGTCTAGCATACTAACTTTATCAAGATTCCATGCATATAAATTAATACTCAAATTCAATGTGATGTGCGTTATGATAATAAAATTTGAATACCACCTCCTCGCTAAAACTCTTGATAACCGCATAAGTTTAATGAGGAGTGATGGTTACGATTTTTATAAAGACTCTCCGCCATAAGAGACACAGTGGGAATCCCATAGAAATTTTAATTAAACTGAGAGGATCAATTAATTCAAATGGAGGCATTACTGTCTCTTCCAATTGTCCATTCAATGGCAAGGAATAAATGATGGCGTCATGATTTCAGATTTCTTATCACACTGGCACTCTGAAGATCTGAAGATATAAGGTATAAGGTCAATGAAATAAATTGCTGATGATAGTCCAGCACGTCAATTTAAATGACAAGTAACTGGGAGATAAAGCTTCGATAGCAGTTATTTTTATTTATTTATTTGTAAAATCGTGTTTTTTCAGAGAAACTCTTTAGATAAGACTCACATACTGATTACATATGAATATTTCTGGTTCTTTAAATAAAAAAAAATCCCGAATGCACTTAGTTTAAAATGCTAATCAAAATAGTTAACGCAATAATTGTATTGCTTCTATTGGATGTGAGCGTAATATATTCCTATTTGCATAATGTCATATAGAGCTATCTCGCTAAATTTTGAGATACTAGTATATTATCATTTTATGGCAACAATGCAAGTACCTCAAAAATTACGAGATGGCACTATAGGATATTGTTAGCATGAGAGCACATAGGAAAATGCTCTAATAGTTAATTATAAAAAAATATTTTGTGTGTTTGTGTGTAAAATCACTTTTGTTTTCAGAGAAGTCACCCATATAAGGAAACTTAAAAAGAAAAACCTTATCTAAATATAAAATTTGATCCTAATCGTTAGATCCATTTCCGAGATACATGAAATAAATTTAGAAACAAATATATATACAAGAATTGGTCGTTTAAAGTTATAAGATTGACAAAATGTATCTAATTTAGTTTTTTTGTTGGAATATTCACTCATCATTACTAATATCTTAATAAACAATTTAAAATAAATATATATTGGAAATATAATTTTATTACAAGATATGCCCGACAAGACGGATTGATATCTTATTAACATCTCGGATCTAATTGTCGCAGATTAAATAAAAAAAAGTTGCAGTAGAAAGTCACATACACATTTTAAAAATACATAAAAGATTTTTTTTTAAATTATTATATGCACTGAACTTTAAATGTACGCATATAATAACATTTGAGATTTTATTTCAGGGCAATAGGATCTTTTCTGTCTACAATGTACACAGACACTCAAATCAAAACTCCTCACTGAAATCAGACTAGAGCAAATAGTGATCCGTTGATAGAAAAAAAAATACAGGAAGCATAAAATAAAAAGAAGTCGAAGAAAATATAAGCAAAAAACTTCAATTCGGTAATTAAGAAAAAATATAATGAATCAGCACAAATATAAATTAATAAAATTAAAGACCTCAGCTCATTTATGGCTTAAGCTTCTTAGCATATTAATAAATCAAACTATTTAATCATAACAAAAATCGTTCTTAGTTGCTAGACGACCAAATAGAAATTGGGATTTCACATCCTAAATTGAGACATACCATAGGTGTCCGCCCGGTGACTGATTACTGTTTAAAGTACATATACTATTTAGTGTACAAGAGTTAAAAATAATCTTTTTATGAAATATATGTAGATCAAAACAAAATTTGCGAAATAAAGCATTGAAAACAAAATTAATCTTCAGTAATGTTTTGTAAACATTTCTATTATTTTATAAACATTTTCTTTCCACTGGCATAGGATGGCTCAATTACTTTATAGTTTGGACATTATTTTCCTTGCCTCATACTTTTACAATTTTGTTTTCATAATAAAATGCTTGAAAAAGGATTATTTTCGAAAACACTGATTATACAATCCTATTTAACTTAATGTGCTTCAGGATTGTCAGAATGGGATTTAATCGGTTTTTCTCTTATTTTTCTGATACTTCAGACTTTTTACATGCTTCAGTTTTATATGTTTTCGATGGAAATATAATATTTTATTATCATTGGAAATAAATTACCAGTTAATGCATAAATTTAATAAAATTTATATTCATTCGCATGACACACCAAACATTAAAGATTTTGAGAAAAAATTGTTGCGTTATTCCATAAAATAAATAATTAACATTTGTAAATTACAATTGTAATTACAAAATTACTGCCCGAAATGTGGAGTAAAGCAAGAATGTCAAAAAAGCAAAGTAAGGTGGTTCTGAAATATATATATATATATATATATATATATATACCAAGATAAAATATAGTAAAGTATAATTATATTAACGTCCCATTTTTAAAGCAACACAAGAGCGATTTTGGGACGGAACTCTCAATTTTGAACCTCAGTCAGATAACGAAGACGACACCTGAGCTGACAACCCTTCACCAAACTTCCACACCACACTAGCGGGAAGGAGTTTGGTCCCGACGAATTTAATGTGCACCAGACCTACTTGCACGACAGTTCTTCGGTAGAATCGGGTCTTGAACCAGAAAATCTCCGGTTCCGAAGCCGATACCTTACCGTCAGTCCACCGCGGAATAAAAAAATAGTAAAGATATAACAACGAAAATAAAAAAGTGCCTAAAACTTACGAAAAACTGGAGGAAAAGTTCACTTACTTGCTCAATTCTATAGATGTAAATGCTTATTTTCAGTCCTCTTTAATGTCATACCCTGAGGAACAATTAATGTGTGGAATACCTTGTCTTGAATAGGAGAGATATTAAATGTGTGTGTCTATATAATATATATACATGGTGCTCTAAAAAAATGAAATAAGTTTTTCTTTTCCGAAATATTACACCTAGTCATATTCGAATTACAAACTCTTATTAAATAAAATGGGAAATTGTATGGAAACATCGTCATCTCGAAGATGGGCGGTTGATAGAACGGACTTAATTAAATTAAATTTTTATTTATCCCTTACTGCGTACGGTATCAGTAAAATGCCTCTCTCATATATATATCTATGCACGTACAGAATTTCATATTTCTATCTACAAAATTTGCAAAAAATAAACCTGATTTCAAATTTCAAGGCGCATATCAAAATCTAGAGATTTCTTTTTCTTACGAGTAGAAACATTTATTGCAGAAATGAAAATTTATTAACATATGTAAATATCTGTCTAGTAGTACATGATTCCCTGATCGTTAACTCGAAATACATTTGTTAATCATTCATTATGAATCTCACTTTGATTAGTCAAATATGGTCAATGCTATGTCATAAGGAAGATAAGAGAAATTTCAGAAACTGAACATTTAAAAAGTTTCAGAGAACTACTAAGATATAGAGTAAGAAAATAAAATTCTTTGCTCACATTTGTATGTTTTCTGAAAATGATAGATAGCAATAAAAGAAATATTTCGATAAAAAGAAACATCTGAATATGCTGAGGACTTTGTTTTTTGCGATCGCAATGCCGGCCTAATTGCAGAAATATACGAACATCGTTTTCCGAACTCCCGACATCTCTCGAAAAAGTATGTTTACAGAACGTTTTAGCGGTTACAAACGACAGGATTCATACTTTCTTGAGAAGAACAGAGAATACGATTAGTCATACATGCGATTATGAAGGCACTGTCAACAAAGGAAGGCAGAAATGGGTTCAAGAACAACATTTGCTATAAACAACGGCACACAATAGACAAAGTAATAAATTAACGCAATAGAACAAAGCGCTCAGAGAAAACTCGCAGAAGAGAGACTTCCTTCTACTATCTACATCTCTTGATCGTGCGCTACTTTCAATTAGCTACTCGTTTTGCTGAACCCAATTGCAGATCCATTACAAATTCAATACTTGACTCAATGCTGATTAACTTAAGCTCTTCTCCCGAACTGTTATAGTTTACGTGACAGAGCAAAGACGGTTCCAAAAAATATTTGATAATTTGGTCTTTATGGAGTTATTGCCAGAATTCTTGATGTTTCTGGAATTTTTTAATTCTCACAAGCCCGATTATATATTCTCAATTTCTGATAAATATTTAGAGATTTCAATCATATGATGTTCATTGTGGCTCGATTTCTTTCATAGTTTTTGAATTTTTATCTGTTCCTCCTGATGCTACAAATTTCTTTTATCATCCATAATTTTGATAATAGAATCTTTGTTTTCTTGTTCGTACAGTAAAAAGGAATTGTTTGTTTGGATATGTTTTTATTTTACCTACCCTTTTACATGTTTCTAAAGATGGAAGTTTATAACCAATTTCTTACACACTTTCAGAATCTTAAACGTAAGTATTTCTGGCACTAATGTATTCTCGAAGACAATATTTTCAGAATTTATTTATGAGTTAATGGGTTAATTTTGTTAAATTTAAATTCATACACATAGTACATCTAATAGGAAATTTGAGAAAAAATGAATTGTGGAGTATGTATTATTTACATTAATTAATAATGAATTATTGATAAAAATTAAAAATTAATGATGAAAAGTTATACTTTTTACTACACAAACAAATATATGTTTTTAATTCCAATTTTTGACATTTTTTTTATTTCATTATTTTATGCTTTTAAAATATAGTATTTCAGCTTACCAATTAATGCTAAAATCTGCAAAATTGAAATTTTTATTTTCGTTTTATTAAAGGCGATTCTAAAAAGCTGCATTTAAATCTTTATATATATATATATATTTTTAAAAAAGAAGAAAACAGTTGTGCAAAACATCTTTTACAAAGTGCATATTCATACCCAAATATAATAGTTGCGCTACTTTCGTATAAAAAGAAATTATGCAATATTACTTCATTTTATTATTTATATTTTATTGTTTATTATTTATTTTCCATACTATAAAATTAGAGGACATCTTCTATTCGAGAAATGTCTTGTCATTTTTATTCAAATGAGAAACTGTTTAATATTTGATATAGTTAAGCGTAATATTATTTTAACTTCTATGCTTTACTTAATTTGCTGTTCGAAAGTTTGAAAATTCGATAACTCACCCATAGCAGCCAGAAAGAACGCTTAAGGGGTTAATTATCGAGAACCTGATTTTCAAACATTTCACGCTGTTACGTATTTCAATTTAATAGAATTTCTGTAAATCTAATGTACCACTTTCGTCCAGTGTTGCTACCATTTTCACTTTCAGCTTGAAGAGATTATCGAGATCTACTCTTTCTTTTCATTTAGATACCTTCAGAGTCACAGCAGCATTTCTGCCAATGAAATACGATACAAATTTCTTTCGAAACAAAACAAATAAACTCCACTGTTTAGTCAATACGAAAATAGATGGGAAAGATTCTATTTGGTATTTTTTTTTTCTTCTAGGCAGACAGATGCAGGAAATATATTGCATTTTCCCTCTATAGCTATTTTTTGATAAATTCCAGAGTTTAGTGCGAAAGATATCAAGATAAAATGCCAGAACCGAAGTTACAATTTGTGAGCTATTTTTTTTTATATGTCTGCTTGTATTTAATATTTCGCAGGTTCAGAGACAGGAAATACAGTGAAAGCAAACAAAGACAAGACAGTGTAAAGGCAAGTTAATCTGAAAAATAACGACACTGATTTGTACAAATCTCTCACAAATAGCAATTTATTTATATATATATATATATATATGTATATACACGCACACAAATATCTGAAACACAAAGAACAACAAGAGCGACTGGTTCCCCCGAAAACGTTCTAGCATAGTCTTTAACAAAGGACATTCTCCACCCCTAAAATTCTAGACATTAGGTATGGTCAACTGGCACTGGTGAACAATACTTACGAAATCTAGATGTTTGGCTTGAATCCAGCCTTTTTACTCAATCTACCACAAAAAATGTATTTTAGATGCCTTTTTGTCGGCCATTTCACCCCGAAATTTGACACAAAACCACAGTTAAAGTTATACGATAACAAACCTAATTTCATAGATTCAAATTTTTGCGCTTATGATTCATTGAGTTTACATGCAATAACTCATAAGAGCAATAATTCGAAAGAATATTCATAAACGTCTGATAAAAAATCCGAAACGAATTCTACAGAAGGTCAATAGTTGGACAGATTTGTTTCATAATTCCATAAGTATCTATATTTTAGATGAACCCAATTTTTTATACCAGCACTTTGCATTTTGTAATTACTGAATTCCCTTACACTCGAATAGCCAGACACAAGGCAGATTTCCTGTGAATAGATTTCGTTTAAAATTTTATAGAAATTTACAAATTTAGTATTTACTCTATATATCGAATTTTAGCCATCTAGGCTTAAAATGTATTTGATTTATCGTGCTTACAAACAGAGAGAATAAGTAATTACAAAAATATGTTTTTCGGACTCAGGGTGGTCTAAAACGGAGATATTCATATCAATTTTTGAAAATTTGAAAAAATTCAATTGAATTTTCCGAAAATTGCAATACTTCCTTCATATTTGTTAAATGTTAACGTGAAAACGGTTGCAAATGTTTAATTAACCCATTGTCTTTTAAAACTAATTCTATATACTTTTATGAATTGTTTCTCTAGAATCTTTGGAAATACAGTTTTTGATTAATAAAAATATTAAATAAAAAATACTAGATATAGCTAGAAAAATTATATCATATTTAGCTGAAAGACAAATTTCTTTGTATCGTAATGAAAATAATCATAATATTTAACTTTTTATAATTATTAAATAAAAAAAATTAGTTTAGAAAGAGAGTTTAGTTTAGAATATTAAAAAAAAATTAGAAAGTAAAATGTACAGTAATTTCACTAGCATTATTAATAAATATCTTCAATTAGTGATATTTGTTTTGAGAGAAATATATAGCACTTTCTTGTTTAAGTAAAAAGTCTAAAGTCTATTACAAAGGAAACATCTGTAATTGTTTTTTTTTACTCTCATTATAATTATTTAAAATAAAAGTTTTCTTTTCTTGACGAATGTCTAAAATTAAATCTATGGTTTTTATAAACAATGCAGTTCACGTAAGCAGCGATTATAATAAGAATTCTGCTAAGCGATCTACTGCTAACTAATATTAATATTCATGAATTAGAAAGTTTCTATTTAGTTAAACATAATTACTGTCAGTTAGCCAATTATTGTTAAAGTTTAACAGTTTGAACGTTGCGAACAAATTCAGTTTTCACCCAGTAATAATGCTGAGTCTATCTGCAATTTTAAATCTAATTACGTTTGTGAAATACAGCAGGGGAATATTTCGAAACATATTTTAACACACTTTACATTTCTGAAGTCCGCATTATTGAATAATTCACTTTCAACTAAATTTCTGTAAAAATTAGGAACTGAACAAACCAGTTTCTACACATCTAATTTTTAATTAACTATTGTTTAAAATTTATAATATAAGTAACGATTGCAATTTCACCATATTTCATCTTTTAACTCTCAACTCTATTCTATTATAATTTTCGAACAAATAAGTTAACTATTTTACCAGTTTATGTTCTCAAATTATGCATTTATTAATTATATTATTAGTCATAGATGACCTGGATTCAGTGGGATCCAATTAGTTGTTCACACACTGAGGCACTATGGGTAATGAGACGGCCATCATTGTTCACGAGACTTCATCAAACCAATAAGCGTTTGAAATTCATTCAGCGTTGCAAAATTCTCTCTAGTTATGTTCACAATTACTCGTATGAAAGATGTCGCATGTTATTGCCATTATATCAAATTGTCGTACATCAAAAATATCATAGAGCAAAATATACATTTTTTTTGCTGCAATAGCTGTTAATATTAGTATATGGCATTCATGTCATCGTACAATAATCAGATATGCAATTATTTTATAGCAAAAGACGTTAATCTAAAAAAAAAAAACGTAATTTTTTGACAAAATTTTCATAGACATTTTGATGAAATAATACTTATCTTTATGAGGAAGGTATTCAAAATTCTTGGAAATCTCGATTACAACACAAAAACTTTTGGGAAGTTAAAATTCTGATTAGATTTTAAAACACAATTTTATTTTACTAAATTTGGAAACCAATTTAAATTATAGGAAACACAAATAATGATCATGCAATCTTTGCTAATAATAAAAGAGAATGTTTGCGTGTCTGCGTGTGATTGTGCGAGTGTACTATATGTGCGTTTGCAGAGCAGCGACCATATTTTTTGAATTAAATCTTCCACATGTTATGCAAGGATACTTTGAGGAATGAAAATATTCCCCATAGAGTAAATTTTTAGAAATTTTTATTAGAAATATATTGGTAGCTTTCAACGTTATATTTCAATGTCGTCATAGAATTTAAACCATTCAATAGACTCGCCAATTATTTTATGACGTGATTTTTTTCTGTTGTAACAAAACTAAGAAATAATTATGTTTATTATCTATCCTGTGTGCATGTGAATAATAAAGTGAAGTTACAGTACTGCGAAAGACAACGTGCAATTTGAAAACAGATTACGCTAGTGGTTAGGCTATTAATCGAGGTATGATGCCATAAGATTAGACTACATTACGAAAGTTCATTTGCATAAGAAACAGAAAAAGTATAGATCTATCGAAATAAGCACATCAAATTAAAGTAAAGTTTTTTAAAAATTCAAGCCTGCTACATGGCTTTCTTATGTATGACGATTTGATATTTAAAAATGCATTTTAGAAGGAATAAAGAACAAAAACGGTTAGCATTCCCGTAAGAAGTATGATGAAAAATAAAATCAAAAGCTATTCCTGATGAACCGGCTAGTCACCAAAGGCGCCTAATTTATATTGTGACGTAGATATTCAAGTGTTGAACTCAATGATGCACACAAGAAGCAGAGCTAAACCAATTTATTAACTCAGAGCTGAGAATACAGTAACTGACAAATCTGCTTTTATTCAAGCAGAGAAAGTTCCAGAATACTCTTCTGGAGACAGTAAGAAAAGTCCAGAACACTTGTCTGGTAAACTAAAGAAATGTCCAGCATCTTCTGGAACATGAAATAAAGGAAAACGTAAAACCAAGGAATTAAGTATTTGCATATACTATTAATCGCATTGTCTCTAGCGGGATTCGAACCCAGGTCTCTTGATCATGAGACCAGTGCCATGACCATTCGGCCATGGCGATTCGACTGTCTTTCTTCAATGCGGCAATATTTACAATGATTTTAATAATACTATGGTTTTACTATAATTTAAATAAAAAGAGTCAAAGTTCAAATTATAGTAAATAAAAATACATAAAATTTTTTGACCATCAGAATATTCATAAATCTAATTAATTAGAAGATATTCTGTCTAGATGTACTGTTTTCCTAGCAGTATCTGGGATTTACAAATCCTGTCAATACTGCCTCTTTCAGTAGTGGCGGGGAAGTCGGCTGTGCACAAGAAGTATCTTGGATCTGATTGTCAGAAATTAACTGACGAATGCTGTAAAAGAAAATCTCACGCACATTGGCAGAGTTTTTTAGAAATAAAAAAAAACCCTATTATTTGCAATATGCTTAGACTCTTTGCCCCCTTATGATGGATAATGTTCCTTAATGTTCATAATCACTGAAATCAAAACCAATCATTAAATTCAAATTCAAACAAATAGTGATTCACTAACAGAACAAAGTGCAATGCGTGTCTTTTACATTGTGTAGTGAATGTTTGATTCAACATTTGACTGTTTGTGAGCAGTTGGTGGAAGAAGAAGCTGCAGTTGTTGCTACCTCAATTATGGTATTGCCTTGTTCCAATCAATTAATTAATAAAATGTGATTTAAAAATTTATTACATACTAGATCAACGATGGCACAATGACTCTTTCTATGCAATCGTAAGCTTATAAAGGCTATTGCTAAATGTTCGAGACTTCCTCGTATGTAAAAGAATGGCAAAAACAGGAAATCTTCCAAACCGAATGTTCGAATCTTTATATTGGAACAAGAAATGTCTCTGAGTTAACTTGTCATTGAACAGAAGTTTGGATCCTGTTTGTATCTGCACATCCGATAAGGGCTAGTCGAAATCACGCAACACGGTGTTACAACAATGGATGCATCCATAACGATAGGTTTTACTGTCTTGGTATAAAAGCGTTCTTGATAAAATTCTAGCAAGCAAAAAAAAAAAAAAAAAAAATGGAGAATGATGAGCAAAACACTGAGATGGAGAAGTAGCATTGAGTTATTCATCGGATGTTACCGTTCTGTTTATTGTTCCATGAGGATGTATGTAGCATAATGCTTTTGGTTCAAATAAACCACTGCCCATTGAAATATACTTTGAAAGACAGTGCTCCAAAATGACAATTAGCATACTTATCGGTTATTGGAATTATATTAGTCAGATTCTTCAGCAGCTCTGGATAAATAATTGATAAATCGTAAATTTTTCGACAATTGATCAATTCATTTGAGCTGTAAAACTTTGAATATGTCATAATTCAGACAGATATTTTAGATAACATATTATTTAGCAATGAATCACCCCCATACTCATCAGATGTCAACTTGATGGGCTTCTTTGGGAACATTAGGCAGATTTGCTATTATTTTGGTAGCACTGATTTACTTTCAAAATCAACGGATATGCATTCACGGGTTTCAGTCTTTAAGGATTCAGGCAGCATAATGCTTAGGAATCGAGCTAAGTTACAATCTTCGATTTCAGAAACTCCGAGATTCTCCAAAATGCTTATTTGCATGTTAAATGCCTATTGCAAATCCAAGGATGGATTACTTTAACGATCAAAAACTTTCCGACAACTGACATTACTCGATATTTGCATCATTTTATTTGGTCTATAAAACTTTTATTATGTTATTAATTTTGTAAGCATTTTAACCTATTAGGATATGCAAGCATGTTATTAGTAACGTAGTAATGAATGACTCTCATACTAATCGGATGGGAATCATTCATTTAATCGGAATGATTCCCATACTAATCGGAAACCATATGAGATGTTATCTTATATGGTTTCTAACCATGAGGGTAATATAGCATATTTTTTATGGATTAAGATAAGTCTCAATTTTAGATTTTAGAAATTCCATCGAGAGGTGCCTACCAACGTCAATTGGAAAGTTATGCCCTATTTGCAATTTTTGCAATTTTATTCGCCAATTTCTTCTCTAACGCCAGAATAAGAATGTATCTTACATTTTCTGTCAGTTGATATTACATGATGTTTGCGTTAATTTATTTTAGAAACGAAATTTTGATATTAATATTAAAGCATATTAATGAAGAAATGTTATAAGGAATATTAGATTATTTATCTGAGCATTTTATTGACATTTATAATAAATATCAATAGTTTAATTGAGATTTAATATCCCAGAATCTGAAAGTTAGGAATAAAGTAGAAGGAGAAATGCACACAAAAATGTATTATTCCTATCTGGATTAGAAGGTAAAAATCCGTACTCTGCTCAAATATATTGGAATAAATCGGAATAAAGTTCAAGTCGGATAGTATGAAGATGTTCGCAGATCATAAAAAATCCCACTTAAATAATTTGATACATTCTCATAATTTTGGACAGTGCTAATTTTACAGAGATAGTTATTTAATATTTGATATTTTTCTCTAAAGCTGTAGGGAATAGTGAAAGAGCTGAATACACACAAAAATAGATAGATCCGTTGCTCCGCCACGGTTATAATAAGATAAATATTTCAATAAATCATTTTTATTCTTAACTTAGTCTTAATATTCCTATCAGAAAATAATTTTGCGATTTCAAATTTTTATAGACATTAACTCGGAAACTTCACGGGTTCTTTTGATTGTGCTATGAAAATTGGCATCTTTTCTGTATTTTCATTCACCTAAAATTTGACCTTGGATTGAAAATGATTAAATTGAAATCAATTCAATAACTTGCTTGTTGAATCTAAAGAGAGGTATGAGTCATATCACTGACTCTCCAACTTACCGAAGGCGCACGGATCATAAATACTGAAGGACCATCACCGGCCACGATACAACACTTCCCTAAGGAAGTACGTCCCGTCATCGATGGGAGGAGCCAGACCCCCACCTTTTCGTGTTCCCTTCAGGGTGGCGAGATCCAACCACCTTGCAGGAAGCATCTCATCCTCATTTCGAGGTGTCCCCGGGGGATAAAGAAGAGTATAAAGGGTACGATATTAATTATGAAAATGATCCATGTTAATTATGTATCTTAAGAATATCTTGTTTACTGATTCAATAAGAATTATAGCGCACTAATAGTAAAGCAAAAGAGTTTTATACATGAAACTGCATTACAGAAAAAACAACACTAGTGTTTAGCAATGCGGGAATTATATATATAAAAAAAGACCATTGTTGCTTACTTCCTTTCCATTTTTAAGGATCCTTAATAATAATTAATATAAAATTACAAAAATTGAAAACTTTTAACTAAATACTACTCAATATACAAAAAAAAGCCAAATCTTAATACGTTATCAAAATAGAGGAAGCAATCGTTCTTCCCTCTTCGTTATCAAAAATGGAAGAAGAACTCAGTAAAAAACTATTTCTTGCAATAAGGAAAATTTTATTTGAAATTCTAACAACAATGAAATGCATTATTGAAAATACGCTTAAAATTGTTAATTTAAAAAAAAAACTGTCCGCATCAAAATTGGTAACTAGAAAATGTAATTTTTATTATTTTAGATGACGAAAAATTTATTTTTGAACTCCGATATTTTCAAGACAAAACATTAAAATTTCGCATTATTTTTTATTTAATTAAATTTCTAATTTTTAAAAAGTGCTCTGAGATGCATATTTCTACTCCCCTAAACTTGTGTGGAATTTCATAGCTCTAAGCTCATTTATTTGTCCTAAAGAATGCGGACATTTCCCTATCTTGCACACGCATAATCCTTTATTGTTAATAGATATATATTTCTGCACGAATTTATATCATATAATTGTAATTTAATTTTTTTGCATTATTCTTTAACCAGTAAAGAAATCAATATATAGGATTATTGAATATATGGAGATTTTCAATATATATATATGTAATGATATTTTAAAATCTAATGTAAACTTTTCCTAATTTTCAGCTTAATTTAGCCCATATTAAATCCATTCTAAAATGTTCGTTTATTTCCTGATTTAATAACATTTTATTTTATTTAATTAATTCAACACGAGTTCTAAAATTGCTGACATCAACAATTTTCGAACTCGTTCCTGCACTCAGAGTGAAGGGATAAGAAACAGTCAACCAAACACATTCTTTTAAAAGATATCTATAATTCCCTTACCTAATCCGACACATGTAAAAAAATCCCTATCAAAATCTCACTGTATATAAAAACGGTGACAAATTTTTCATTGGTTTTTCCTTTTTTTTTCGCTCTTGTATCATTAATTCTGTGTTAGGGTGCTCGTCGCTTCTGCTTGTACATAAATTATGCCTCCAGGAATGGAATAAAACGAACTTAAAAATTCAAGGTGTCTCCTCTGTCTTCGGCCACGATTCTGCTTAAAAATTATATATATATATATATATATATTATATATATATATATATGATATTTCTTTATTTAATTTAAATAGCAATTAATTTTCTTTTTTTTATCCTAAATTTCTCCAAGTTACTTTATTCTAAAATATTCCCCTATTTTTTTAATTCAAAATCCCTTTTTTATTTAATTGTTTTTAACGTGCTCTCTAAAAATTGCTGGCAACTTTGTTTTCCGCCCCAGGGTCGTAGGTATAAAATTCCTTGGAGCCTACACAGGTATTTCGAAGATATTTAAGACTGCTTTTCCAAAGCTGACATGCGGCAAAGAAATATCTATTTGAATATATTAATAAAATCATTAAAAAAATCTGTCACTTTGCTCTCTTTTTCTGGTGCAAATACCATAATTTGTCAATGGAACGAAAGGCGGGACTTAATGGTTCTCCTGGTAAAATAAATTGAAGCTAATTCAATTATTATTGATTTAATTATTATTAATTCATTTATTTTCCTTTCAGTTACTCATTTGCCAAAATTATACTGCACACGCACACATTTTTATACAGGATGGGTTTAATTAAAGTTCCACTTTGAAATAGTTATTATATGAAGACTACTGGACCAAATGTTATCAAACTTGGTCGTAGTTTGAAGGCGGTCATGTGAATGTTTTTTACACACACAAAAAAAAAAAGTTCAAAAACTCATCACCAGGGGGAGAATGGCGTATGTATGCAATGAACAAAATAGTACATGAAAACATTGTTTAAAAATGTGTTTAATCGTTTGTGAAATGTGCTACAAAGATGTTCAATGTGGCATCCACTATTTTCTGAAAGAATGATAAATCACATTACTGCATTTTTAACAATAGGTCTTACATATACCTCGGTGTATTACTCTTACTGAACGATACCTTTACAAAGCACGACGTTCAATACTATCGTATTCATAATAACTTTTAAAGCAAATTCTTGTATGGTTCGAGACGTTGTCGATTCGTAGCAATGAGAACTCCGACAAACAGGCTCACTTTTATCTGGAAAACCAAATGACGTGTACATCATCTTCAAACATTTGTGACTTGGTGGGAGAACATCCCCATACAAATATTTTGACTTTCTTGAAAGAAATTGCTGTTTTCCATTTTATTTAATTTGAAATAATTTTATCTACACATTTCCGGGTTTTTTCAAATTTTACTCTATTTAGAACTTCACTGTATATCTTTTATCTTCAACCATATGTTTGGCCCAGCTGTGACTCAAAATCCGAACAAACTGATGTGTAAAGCGCATCTGCATAAATCATTTGCTTCTTCCTGCCAATTGCGAGACATTGAGGTTCTACATAACCCCACAAACAGCTTCGTTTCAGAAACGATTAAACACGTTTGAAACCGATGTCTTCATGTTTTATTTTGTAACAATATTGCATACAACACCATGTGCCCTCTGGTAATAAGTTTTTGAACTTTTTTTGGCCGGAAAATAAATTTCATTCTCTTCTTTACACTGTTACCAAGTTTTCTAACATTTGGTCCAGTAATTTTCATTTTATGACCATTTCAAAGTGGAACTTTAATTATAACCACCCTGTATATATGATTTGAAATTTTTCAGAACCGTAATAAGTCGTTAAATATTGTATGTTACAGAATGCTCCAAAAACTAATTTGTACATCTTATAATTTTTTTCATGTGTTTCCTTATGCCGTTTATTAGTCAAAAACTATATCAGAAAGAAATAATTTTTAAAAACATTTTAAATGAGGGCATGAAAAAATCTTAGCTTTGCAAATTTTAAGAACTTTTTTTTATTTCGTAGAAAAATGTCTCTGCTAATTTTAAAGTAAAATTACTACTTATATGTTTTCTAGCAAAAAAAAAAATTAATTATTATTAAAGCAACCGTCTCAGTTACAAATAATAAGAAAAAGAAATTTTTAGTCATTACAGATATACTCGGAATTAAATTTAAAAAACCCAATTAATTAAGTAAAAGCAATAGTTTGGATATACTTTGAGATACATCATGAATTCAGCATCCGAAGCTTCTGTGACTGTTATGTCTTCGATTCATCCTATTTGTTTTCACTGTTGATTTGGAGACAAATTGTCTGACTTCTGCCCTTGAATACTGATAGGTCTTAAAATGGATTGCGATCGATTTGCTAGTTATTCATTCAGTTCTTGGGAGTTTTCCAGGATTTCTATTGGGGTATATTGGTGTCAAGGTTACACTTAAAATGAATTATGTTTATTATATATGACAATGGAAAGGAAGCATTTTTGCCCATTTTAAAGAAAGTACATATTAATTTGTTAAAATAATAATATCAGGGTGAAAAATATGGCTAACTATAATTGAAATTGATACAGGCATGGCATCAACCAACTGACCTATGTCGACCAACTCTTACGCATATATACTATGGAAGTTAAAAATGAGTCTCTAGGAATGAATTTTTAAAAAATAATTAGAATTTTAATTAATTAATCTATCTGCGAATAGCCGTTTTTTCAGTGCTAACTTCTAAAAATATTATAATACAAAAATAAATTTCACATCTCACCAAAATTTAAAAAATTATAGTATTAATGATGCCAATTTGATAATCGACCAAATTTTTCCTGGATAATTATATTTATCATTTCATTTAATTTCAGAATAAACAATTATTTATAAAGATCCAAGCAAAAATAAATCCGTAATTTTATAACAAAGCTTATTTTCGAAATAAATCCGTATAATGGCTGCAATGCGTGTCGTCAAAACAGAAAACAAAATCTTACGTAACTGTTATTGTATGCCCACGGCTAAATATACAGACATGGACATCAGAAACGATGGACACCAAAAAGGTTTTAACGTTTCTTTCTTTATAGTTTCTACTAATTAGCAGTTTCATGTGCTTATTAGTGCAGGAGCTTACCGCTTTTACCTTCACTTAAGTTTTAACATTTAAGGGGAAAATTAGAATCTATAAATACTCATAATGCTGATTTTACGACCTAAAGTAAAATTTACATTATGTCGTTAGGAATAGTCAAATAAGTTAGTTTGATTTTTATGGAAGCAAATATAGTTAATTACTATCTCAATAGAACACAACAGAAACGAAATATAAAATGTAACATAAAATTTTAAAATGTCTGTCAATTTTTAACAAAAGACGAACAAAAGATATCTTTGAATCTTCTACATTTCCGAAGTTCACTTCATTTCATTTAGATTAACGTCCTGTTTTAAAGCAACATTATGGTAATTTTGAGACGGATCCCATAATTTAGAGCAGAGGTCGGATGACGGGGACGTAGCATGAGCTGACAAACTCCTTTCCTAACTTCCGCACCACATCAGTGGGAGAACGTTTGGCACCATGTTTCCGAAATAAGCAGTCAAACATTATAAATAGGTTGAAACATTTTTTACATAAATCAAATTAATGAAAATGTCTTTTCACCTATGTCTTGAAGCATGATATCACTTGGTTTGTAACTTTTAGAGGCGCAAGAGCCAATTTTGGCTAATCTGCGCCAAAGATGTGGTTAAAACATCCAATATAGCGTGATACTAGCGAGTTACATGAATCAGATAAAAAATTCTAAAGATGAATTCTCTCGTTTTGTTTTTAAGCATTTTATGATAGAGTGTTCCTGCAAATTATCGATAAATTCTTCGTTTCACTAAAGCAGGATGGTGCGTATTGTTTTTTGCTATTTACAGTATGTTCTAGCTTTCTTTGGAAGGCCGGACTGAGACTTATAATCTTGTATCGAAGTCAGATAATGATGACTGAGCCAATGTCTCTTTCTACAAACTATTTCTACAAATTTAGTTTAGTTATATAAACGTCTCGTTATAAAGCAATACAAGGGCTATTTTGGGACGAACCTCGTAATTTTGAGCCGTGGTCAGATGACAAGGACGATACCTGAACTGGCACCCCTCTCCAAACATCCGCAGCACACGAGCGAGAGGACGTTTGGCCCCAATGGATTTAACGTGCACCAGACTCGCTTACACAGCAATTCGGTCTCGAGCCTGAAACCCTCCGGTTCCGAATACGAAACCTTACCACTATGTCACCGCGGCCCTCCCATCTGCCTACAAGACCTTGATCTTAACCAAGAAATCACACATTTAAGTTACCCCAGAAAAATTGGGCAATTCAAGATCTCTGGGGTTGTTTTTCGTGTAAAAAAGAAATGAAGAATATATTTCTTATAAATACTTCATCAATATATAAACTTGAGCTATATAATTTTTTGTAGTTATTGATTTCATTGGCTGAAGAACGAAACAGTTTTTTAAATAGGCATTTTAAATGTTTCTATACCCAATAAAATCAGGTAAATTAACTTCTATTTACTAAATTTGTTTCTGAGAAAACTGCGAATTTAAGTTGAAATGAATATGAATTTCCATTTTTTTTTCTCTATTTTTTAGAAACGGTAGACGGAATTCCACTAGTTCTATTTGAATTTCACTAGTTCGGAATTCAAATAGAATTAATATTTGTGTAAGAACTTTAAAGATCTCGAATTCGTTTTTATATTACATCTAAGAA
>JAPMOR010005204.1:710-15253 GCA_026543865.1 Argiope aurantia
TAAAATGGATTTCTTTGTAATTAAAATATGCACTATAAAAATCAAATTTTGGAATTAAAAGTAAATACAAATAAATAAAATACGCAGAAAAGTAGATTTAAATTCAATTGTGCATTTAGCTTTGAAAAAGAAGGAAAATAGTTAAAAAATATTAAAAAATATAGTTAGTTATTATCTTCTTTTGAATTTTTCATTTCACGTATTATTAGCGACATTGAACTTTAGAAACTTTTCCAGTTATTTTAACGTTACTCTAACGTTTGCTCTGCTTTACATAGTAGAAAATTTGAATTATTTACTATGGAAAAACTATTTTATTCTGCATCTTTTGTGGGATCGGCATCTTCCTCAGAGGAGGTGACTGCAAAGAAAGGAGTCGCAACAAAATTAATATTCTTGCAGCATAGAGATACCAAAAAATATAAACTTCAAAGAAGAAAAAAGAAAAAGAGACAGAATAAAAGTTTTTCCTAAGTCAAATTGTGGGGTGGTAGGAAAAAGTACTTTTCTTCGGATGCCTGACAAATCAAATTGTATAAGACCTAAGTTTTCGAAGAACAACCATTATAAACGAGGATCCTTCTGCTGTAAATACTATTGTTTGACGCTTCGCGTGATTTTTTACAGCGGCAGAAGCTGCCATCAGAAATTTATAATTCATAAGATGCGTGTGTTTCTTTTGCCACCAAAAAATTCTTTAACAGAAGTTTTCTTTGATGACCTGAAAAAATAGTATCTAGTGAAAACGGTTACACCTTCCAGTTTTATTTCAACTTCCTGATAAACTTATTCATTTTATATGCCTGATACTACCTTCAACTTCTTAAAATGTATAATCAAATCAAAAATAAATTCAACATACTTTGATATTTTAATTATTGTTTTGCTTAGAAAATATCATGAAAATTCAGCTATTTCAATTTTCTTAGTAAATAATTTTAAACTGGCATATTAAGTAATACTTAGTAGTCCGTTACTTTGTTGTGAATTTGTGAGATTTCGGATACTCCCATACCGTTTGATTGGAAATTCACCGTTATATTAAACGCATACCACGGTAGAGGAAAAATCTAGTTGACATGTTAAAACACAAGATAATGAAATGTAATGGTGAAAAAATCTTTTGTTAGACATCAAAAATTGTACAATAGACAAAAAACAAATAGTTTTAAAATATAAAAACTGTTGAATTTCTACACAATAATAGAAATAAACGATGAAATTTGTCATACAAAGAGGGCCAACATTTTTTTTATTTCTATACATATTATTGTAGAATAACATAGAGAACAGTAAATTTTGTTTAATTCGAATTTCTTCATATTTTTTTATAACTGTCAGTTAGGAATAATCAGCGAGGGATTAAATGATAATTTTGACCTTATGAAGATTCTATCACACTTTATAACATATTATTTTTTATTTCTACCAAATTATAGTAGGTTCGTAATTCCTACATCAAAACAATTTTATTTATATTCCTTATTTCCCTCGAAGTCGAAACAACTTTCAAATTAGCTTGCAAACTGTTTTACGATTATTTTCATAAAAAAGCTGAAAATAGATGGCTCAAACTCAGATATTGCACTGATATCAAAAGTGTTTTTTTCTAAACTTCTAGCTGAGATTAAAAATAGTATATTGTACACTAACAGTTATAAATATAATAGGGAATTATGTTAATGCAAAATCATTTATAATTTTACATTACGTTTCAAAACAGTAACAATTTTCGATTTTGTGAAATCATTATTTCTTCATTTAAGATTTTTGAAAAGAAAAAAAATATAGTCATTTCTTGACCATTGTATAAATTATTTTCGCAAATATCAAATTTGTAAAATATGATGAAAAGCATTTCATATCTAAAACAAGACACAGATTCTACAAAATTTAACTCATTTAAGATCTAGGGAAATCGCTTTTAATTATCACGACAAAGTTGGTATTCGTGTTTATTGCTGTGTGGAATTTGTTAACTATAGTAAACGCGAGCAACCGTATCACGAGTCTTAACAGTTGACAAGAAGATCTCCAACAGCGGAAGATATGGTAGTGAGATTGGATGGCAAATGAAAAAAAAACTGTTAATTTAAAAAAGTTTATTCTTTTAATGATGTAATTATTTGCAATTCTAATTTATAAAAAACGTTGAATATTATTAGGAAATAATTATTCGCTTATTTTAGAAAAATAATATAAGTTTTACCTAAAAATATAAGTTTCAGTATGTGGCAGATGCTGAAGCTCATTATAAGTAGAGAAAAATTTCGTTTTATATCTTTCTACCACAGGGTACTACGAAAGCATGATTTTGGCTATTCTTGCACTTCCTTCCGACGGATTCTTAATAGACGTTTGGAATTCCAATTGTTAATAGAACTCCGTGAATCTGCTATTTGTATTCAGAGTAACGCATGGCCATTGAGGTAATTTTTTGTTGCATCTTCTTTTCTTTGTTGTTTTAAAAGCATTTATTGTTTTAAAAATAATATAGTTGCAATAATATAGTTCTTTGCACTTGTATTCTTTGATAATAGCATTTGTTTACTGTACCTGTACATGTTTTCCTTTAAGTAGCTTTTCTTAAACGTGTGCTGAATGAATAACATAGTTGTTTGATTGCAGATATATTATTCATTCAGAAAACGATAAAGAAAAGTTACTTAATCAAATGCTCTTATGAAAGAATACATGTGCAAAGAGCACCTATATCTTTTACGAAGTAAACTAAAACTAACAAACTAGCAAACTAAAACTAAAAGTAAAACAGAATTAATTACCGAAAAAGTGAATAATGTGACATCAGGTGAAAAAGAAGCATATCTGCCAAAATGACAAGTGCATTAAAATTCCAAGGTTTAAGCATGAGATTTGCCAGAAATGTATAGGTTTGGAGCATTCTAAGCACATTTACACGGATTGCAACGATGTAATGAATTGAATAGGAAATTGACTTCCTGCTTTTTATATCTAAATTTTGTTTTTCATTTCTATGCTGTTTCTACAGTTTTATATGGCAAACGATAATATTTCAATTAGAATATTGGCAGTTTTATTTATTTTATTTCTACGTCATTCAGCTATTTTTGTGACCGTTTTATATTATTTTTGTGTTTTATGATTACATTGTTTCCATTTATTTTCCAATACAAATTATTTTAAATAATTTTATTTATTACTAATATTAATAATAAATACCTTTAAAATTTAAAATAGTGCATTTAGGAAATAGCCGCGACCTTTCATGTCAATATAGAAGTCGTGCCCGTTGAAATAATTTCTTATTCTAAATTATACAATAGATGGAAGTAATACTATGCGGAACCAAAATAAAAAGAACTGTATATCTGAGAGTGGTCCAACCATATTGTAGTTGAATAGATGGAATAACTGGAGGCGCGAATCTCGCAGCTTGCACCTGAGCCACGGTTGCAGTTAATCCAATTGGCAGTGAGCGTTTTGAAATCCACTCGGCGCAGGAAAGCACGTGACTGCCGGAGCATCCGGCGCCCAATTAGCGGAAGGATAACGATTCGGACATTCGTAATGAACCTGGAATTAGCTCTTTTCTGCTGCGTGCGGGGCGGATAGCATCCGATCTGTTCTTGACGATTATGCCAACAAATTAAAGTTTATTTGTATTGTCCAGTGCGAAACAGAGAATGAGTTTCTATTCGTGGGCTGTTATCAAAATTCTGTTATCTACTTTTTGTAAAATATTTGTTGCTGTAAGTTCTGGGATTGTAGTTGGTCTATTAAAAAGTATTAATCTTTAATTTATTAATAGTATTAGGAATTAATTTTCTAAATTTTCTATTTCAGTACCATTTTCTGTGGACATACTATATTTATAGGAAATGACTAAGTTAAAAAGACAGTTTATGGCCAATATTATAATCTTTATTGTCAACAACATCCAGTGACCAGAAATTAATCTGAAAGTGCATCTTTGTACAAAATTGCAATTATGAACACTGGAAAATATCCCAGTATTTCCCGGCGCTACAAGATGGGAGAAAAAAAAAACTGATTTTTGCCTTAATAATCGTTATTAAAATAGAAAATCAACAGAAATATTCAAACTGCTTAAATGTCGAGATTAAATTGAGGTAGGTTTCAGCAATTAACCAATCAGATGATATTCATCATTAAAAGAAAGTCCCAATATATGTCTAATTTTATATCAAAGTTACTTTTTATTCAAGTTCAGCATTAATTAAGTTTTTTTCACTGTACATATGTTTTGTAAATACAGTCATGTTGTACATTCCAAATTGTCGTAGATGAATTTATCTTTAATTTAAATGATAGTTTCCCCCAATTGTTCTTAAAACTTGGTATTTATAATGAATAATTCAATTCAATAATGAAAAATTTCAATAATTATTTTTGAAATCTTTCATTATTGAATCTATATATTCAATTTTTCTTTGAAACACTTTTTGACACGACTTTTAGTTGAGACATACCTACAAAACAACCTTGACTTAGTTATGAGTCATCCAATGCATCTAATGGAACTGTCACTAGAATTATTAACAAAATAGCTCGTGCACCAAGCCTTCTCATAAGAAAAATGACTCGAAGCCAGGAGACGGCTAAGAGGACCTCTATCTTTCATGTCATGGCCTCTATGGAACTGAGAACCCGCTATTTCTCCATCGATTATCACTCAGATATTTGGGTTGTCTTCAGATCATGTAAGATTTGAACTCAAGGATGAAACATTAAAGCATGGTAAATTACAGTACAATACATGGTAGAGAAATGTATATGACTTGTTGAGGTACAAATTGACTTGAAAGCAAATAAAAAATTAGAATATTGAAAGCTAACATCATCGTTGATAAGTCTTTTTATCATATCTATTTTTTAGGTGCAGCTCATAACTACAGCAATAAACATTTATACATTTTTAGTTTTGCCCAATATTTCAAAAAAAAAGTATACATTTCAGTATGTCAAAAAAGGTTGGAGCAAGGTGTATGCTTATAGTGTAATCGCGCATGCTTAATAGACTTCTTTCATTTGTTGGTACATTGTTGAAAGTTCTCTGCAAGATTACTAATCATAAGATAAGGCCTATTCCTTAGAAAAGTAAAGGAAAAAAAATCACTTTGAATTATTCGGATGAAGCAAGGATCTGTAACTAAATTTAACACAAAACTTGATGAAAGTATCTCGGAAACATACCAGTTGACATAACACGTTTATAGAGAGTTTTATTCAAGTAGATTAAATGCTTTTATCTATCTATACTTATAATAAAGCACAATGTGTGTGTGTGTGTTTGTGTGTATGTTGGCGCTCTACAGGCCAGACCGTTCAACCTACAGCTACCAAATTTGCCACGTGTATACCTTGGAGGCCGGGAATGTGCACCTGGGGGTTATTTTTTCGAATTTTTAACTAGAATTTTATTTATTTAAAAAGTAAGCGAAATTTTGGCGTGTTTCTGCTATAACTTCCGAAAATATTACCGCACAAAAAAGATTTTTACATGAAGTTAAAGATCAAAATTTTATCTTTTAAATGATACCAATGTTTTAACCTTAAAATTAAATTTCTATTTTTAATGAATTTTTAAATAAATAGTTTAACTATGTTTTTCAATAATTTTTTCGTAAAAAATAAAAATTAAAATTAAGCACGTTTCGCATTCATGGGAAAAAATAAGCTTTTTTCAAAGTGTTGCCATCACATTGATTAAAGCTCCAATTAAAAATAAATTAAATCTTTTTGGAAATGAAATCTGCAAAAATATAATTTTCGGCACGTGTTAGGAAATGAATCAAATAAGAAATATTATTTTTCCTAAAAAATAAATTCAAGAAAAATTATTTTATGATTCTTTTACACTCTCTATACAGGGTGTTTATTTAGTCCCGGACGCATTTTGATGTTTAATGACTCATAAAATAATGAAGATATAAACAAACTTATGGCATTTATTGATGGAATAACTCATATATTTTCCTTTTCAGGTTTGAATATTTTTACTTTTGTAAATATCGTCTGCACGTGTGGTTAATTTCAGATAATTTCATTTCCCAGTCTAAATATCTGTACTTTTCTAAATATCGTCTGCTTATTAATTGCATTCTTCTCTCTTTTGTTTTTGGCAACTATTGAAATGTTATTTTTACTTTTGATGTGTTTGTTCTATGTAGTATTTTTGTATGTGAAGTTTTATTCGAGCGGATATTAAGAAGAATGCATGCATCACAAGAGAAAGCACAGGTTTTATGATGGTCATAGAGTTAATTTCCAATCAAGTAAATCACTGACTTTTAAGAGTTAATTTCCAATCACTTAAACTGACTGATTTATGAAAATTTGAATATCACTGTTCAATAAAAAAAAGATAATTTCAGATTTTCCATTGATCGCTTCAAAGAAAATACGCCAATCAGCGCGCAGATTTCTCAAGATTAATTGGCCTAAGATTATGAAAATGATGAGTTTTTCTAAATTTTTAACATTTAAAACTTCATAAATAAGTCTTAGTTAATCGTGGAAAATAGAAACATTCATTCATTCATTTAAAATTTGGTGTGTCCAGAGTATTTCCCAGAATATAATACCTTACTGCATTAAATTTCGACTTAATATCATTTAAATGTTCTAAAGCATTTGATTATCATAATTATTTGCATTTCGTCAGTATATATTTATGGAAACTGTTAGTGTTTGTTGCATTGCAATGTATTTAATCACAACAGATTTATTATTTGTTGATTTCTAACAAAAAATAATACCAACATATTTAATTAATCACCGTATCCATCGACCTGCGAATTTTCTTTTCATTCCTGAAACATAAAAAGTTTAAAAGTATTATTTTGATGATATTTAGACTATGCAAAAAGCTTCAAAGTATACTTTGGAAGTTCTTCAAAAAGTTAACTATAGCAGAAGTTTAAATAATTATTAAAGCTCTTTAACAAATGTATGAAAGGCAAAGGGGTTTATTTTTTGATAAAGTTTGACATTTAAAATGTTTGAATTAGAGTCTGAAACTCTTTTAACTTCATTTCTGAATTACACACTTTGTTTTTTATCATGTGGGAACATGATGTTGTTTTGCTTTGGGGTTTTTGAAGCCTCAAAATACTCGGGCAGAAAATAAAGGGCATGGGTCGTAAGAAGTTTTCTAGAAGCACAAAGAAGAAAACGGAAAACAAAACGAAACAGCGAGGGGAAGTATTGAAAGATGTTTGTGTGTGTATATATATATATATATATATTTGCTGTGATATTCAGAGTAAGTCCTGAAGTTTTTATACACAATATTTTAAAGAATATACTAAAATGGGACTAGTACAAAATTAAACTCGAGCTTTGTATTCAGCAAAGAACAGTTTCTGCCGTTGAGTCATTAGTAAATTTACCTGATGGCGTATTTATTTGATGCAGCATGTTGAACGAAATTTCAAATATCCCATGTATACTGAAAGGGCTATTTCAAAGAGTTTAATTTTGATGATTTCGTTCATAGTTGTTTCAGTGAGTAATAGATTCGATATGATGTTTCTTACATTTTCTTGGCACACCCCCTAAAATTTTCTATTCTGTATGAGTCCAGCCTAGAAATCATCCAGAAAGGGCCGGGTTTAATTATGACTTTTCTTTTACGACGAGCAGAAGACAGCTATGGCTTTGTCGCCAAGCAGATTCTCTGTCCAGAAACCATATTTCAAGACCTAAGTAGGCTTCTCCTTAATTTGGAGGCAGCGGTGATGCCGTTAGGAGCTGGGTTATTTTGCCCTTCACTTAGAACCACAAATCGTGACATCTGTTTATGGGCCAAAGTCACGCACTTCATTCGTTACCGACGACACTTTGTGTACGACTTTCATTTATCTTTCAATCTAGGTATCTCCCCTAATGATCTGAATAATTCTATATTTATACATTCCATCGCTTTTGGTCAATCGATAGACAAGCTTCTTAAATAGATATTTTTGGCAGAATTATTACTGCACGATTGAACTTTTTCCATCAATAAGAAACAATTGGAAAAAAACACTTTCTTTTATTTTCGAATCATTTTTTTTTCTGTATGCATTCGTGTGATTAATATTTTTTTAAAAATGACCATTATAAGCTTCAAAGGAAATGCTTTAAATTTGCTGTATGTGAGAGAGTCAGATTTTTTGAATTTATGCTTCTTACTTAAATATGTGGGTTGAAATTAATTTAGAGTATCATCTTTAGAAGCTTTTAAGAGCTTTCTTTGAAAGATCAATTTCTTAAGAATATTTAAATATAATTTTTTAAAATACAAATTTGCTTTTCTTTGAGCATTTCTGTATTTTTTTTTTTACAAGATTATAGATCCATTTTCAAAATTAGTGATTTCTGAAGTTGTCAAGCTGTCCAATTTTAAAGATGCAATCAGATAGTATCCAACTTGTTAAGTTGTTTGATCGTTTTAAAATCTTTTTTTATTCCTTTTCTCCTTTCTTCGCTTAAGCACTCAACAATGGAAATTCTTTTCAAAAATATATCACTCTAATGTAATAAGGAGAAGAAGATTTTAAAAAAATCATAAGAAACAATTTCCGAAACCGCATATAAAAATTCTCGTTTTTTTTTTTCACTCTCTTTTTCCTTCGTCCGTTGAATGAAACATCAAACAGCCTTTTAGCCATTCACTTCTAATCGATTCAGTTACTGTCCCTTCCCCATTACCCTGCTCCTGTGGTGATTAAATGCTTGTAATAAAACAGCCGACGCATATTTTGGCAACACCCCCTTCGCTCCCGAGCTCAACAATGCCTTTTGAAAGTCTCCAGCAGATGTTAGCAAAACTTTTCCATTAGCGATTTCTCGGAGACGGGCGCTTTCTTATAAAAATGGAAGCACGCGTCGCAGATCCATGTAATTGGCAAACATTCGTCCGAGTCAAAACAATCGGCGAGGAAATTCATTGCAGGCATAAGGTTCTTTGTTAGCGAGTGTTTAATAGCGTGTAAACGCTAGATAGAGCCATTAAGAAGCACAAACGCCATCCGACGATCAAAATCTTTTCTTGCAAATGAGAAGAAGAAACGATATGATGAGAGGAAGTTTTCTAAAATACGGTTAAATTAGTGGTGAAAGACTTAATTATTTATCCAGTTCATTATTTCTCAGTTTGTCAAATCGATCCACTTCTTGTCATAACTTGGTGATAATTTACCTAGTAATGATACGGATCTAAGGAATCAAACTGATGAAAGCTTCGATTACACAAAAATAATTGACAAACATTTGTCAAGTCTACATAAAAGATGCAGCTATTGTTTTTAGTACAAGATTCTTTATTTGTGAATGTTTGATTACGTGTAAAATTTTTATTGTAAAATTCTATATTAGTTGAGAACACGCAAATGACGTCCAATATTCAAGATCTCTTTTTAAAAAAATAACGATATGGTGGATATTTTCAAAGAAGCATAAACATTATTTATCACTGTAGTTTCTTGACTTTATGAGGTGGTAACATAATGACATAGTCCTAAAGCCAATATTTCTACTGGTTTCGAGTATTAATCTTAACCTAGGTGTATGTAAACATACAATCCTGAAATAGATTGATATTTTCAAAAATGAATAACATGAAAGCGGTTAAGGTATAAAAAAAAACAATTTTTGCAGCAAATTCATATGTGACAGGGCATAAATTTTCCCTTCCACTGTTTTTGGTTTTAGTTCAAAAAATTATCGATAGATGGCGTTTTCCTGTAATGCATTTTTGAAAATCGTCAGTCTATTTCAGGACACCTTATATTATGAACGTTCGGGGATACTGATCAAAGGGAAACTAATAATTTAGAATCATTCTAGCCATATAAAAAAAATCTGAGTTAATTGCCTTCTGACAGCAGTTTAAGAGAATGAGTTCTATGTATGATGACAAGGCTAATTTAGTGACCGTAGCTTAAATTTTAAGAGAGAAACAAATTTAAATAATAATTTATTTATTATTTATCACTTAAACCATGCTTTTTAAAGAATTTCCTCTAAAAATAGAAGAATTTATAGTATTTAAACCATCAAACTGCAAATTTATTTTAGCAAACTATATTATATTAGTTTTTAATAGTATGAATCCGATTACATTGTATATGGAATATACATTTTTCATCATAATTTGTTTTACCATGATTAATATAGCTCCATGATTAAGTAATTAATTTTTCTCATTGTTCAATGGTTGATATCATTAAAATATCTTGATTTATTCGTTATTTATCCTTAATAAGAATTATGAAATTCATTAAAATAACAATGACATCTTACTGTGTATGTTAAGTGACTGCAGTGTTTCTTTTTCGTAACCAAATATCCATTATTTCATATGAGCACTCAAGCTATGCTTGTTTAAAAATGCCTGAAAAAATAACTGAAAATAATCAAATTCAGTGCAAGAAAATATCGCTATGGCATGCTTGATTTTCTTCTAATGAACATTATTTTTTTTGTACAGAAAGAGAAGTAATTACATTCCAGGAATCAAATATAAATTTTATTTACACTTTTTTTTAAAAGAGAAATATCTTCATGAAAACGATTTCTACAAACAGCATGATGTAACAGTAGATATAAAAAGTATTTTCTTCATTTCAGCTACCAAGTTGAAAGAATGGTTTAGTAAGCAAGGTCAGTATCTTCCTGAAAAATTCTTCAAGTTCTCAACTTCCCTTAATACTGTTAAACTCTGTACTACTTACAAAAATGTTATTATAGATTCTTTATTTAATTGAGAACCCTTTATGCATTTTATTATATGGTACTAAGCCATTCGATCCTAATACAATTCAAAACTGTAAAATATTTCCAGGCTTACACGATTTCGAAACACACACACCATCAACTTTATAATTTGCCAATGTCATTACCTATTATTCCTTTAAAACTGAAGTTAGAGGAACTATATTTGATGTTAAAGCCAGTTCAAAAATAAGGGATTTTTTTTAAAAAAAATTTAAATCTGCCTTATTCAACATAAACAGAGCATAAAAAATCAATACTTTACTCTTGGAGATAATTTTTTTTGCTTAACTTTTATTTTATTACGCTTTCTGTTTTTCGAATATTTCCCCATTGCTTAAACTATGTTTCGAATGTCGCGATATGCAAAGGTTTAGTTAAAGTAAAACCCTGTTATAGAACTGCCGTACTGATTGGTTGATAAAGTTTGATATTAGTCTGAGACACACTGTTTAATGCTATGACTTCCTATCAATACCTCTCTATATTACTAGAGATTCATCTACGAATGATTTCGCTTCCTGCATTTTTGCGGCCAATCGAACTCAAATTTACTTCTCTACATCCTTTTCCATTTCAGATTCACTATGTACTCTCCTGTATGTGCACTACAAACTCTACATTTACTTTCTGTGAAAGCGTATTTCCATTCTGTAAAAGCCACCGACTGCAACTCGCGTGCAGGAGCAATGCAATCCAATTCCTCATCCCCCACCGGAACAGAATGCAGCCCCGACCCAAAGAGACATCTTCCCTCCGAAATATACTCTTAGCTACTAATAAAATTTAAGTTAGAGGGTAAGCCACGGGAAATCCCGTGGGAGATTCCGAATAAAACCTATAAAGAAATGTCTTCTGCCCGCCGCTTATGGAGGTACAATTTCTGGCATCGCTGTTTTATGGCTTTCCGAAATTCGGCCGTTGTGCATCTTTCAGAAAGTTATAAAAAGAGGCAAAATTACCTGAGTTTATCGTGAGGCACTCAAAAAATATGGCTTCTGCATCCTTCTTGTTGGTTCTGGGTTATTTGTTGCGAGGACCCACGGTTTTTGTTTCACGCATCGTAAAGGAAGCTGAATTGCATCAAGCCGACGTAATGCACAATTGAGAGGAGGGAAAACAAACACTGTCCCACTTTTAAGCTCATTCGCACCAGTCTATACAATCGATTTTCTATGCTTACGCTCATTTTATGCTCTTTTACATAAATGCCCATGGATAAATTCTCTCCTAAGGCTGTTTTATATAGTCTGTAAATTTGTTTGTTTCTAATATATTGAAGAAAACAGTACAAAAAATATTTTTTCACAGAACTTCAAACTAATTTAAAAGCAGTTTCCAATACAGATATAACATTTTTAGTCTCTTTGTGTGATAAACTTAACTGTCATGTATTTTGTCATATAATCTATATAATAATCAGAATTGCTTAAATACACCTGATATCTATCGCATTAAAAAAACAGAAATTCATATCTATCATATTTCAAAACAGTAATAACCTATGAAAATATGGTTATAAGCAAACTGTATGGTCTGTTCAAATGAAAATATGGTTATAAGCAAACAACAATTTTTCTAATTTTCCAATAGATAAGTGGCATTGACAAATGTGCTCTTCAATAAAATATACATAAATATTTCTCATTATCCAATATTTCTATCACAATTTATAAAATATTCTATTCTTATTTAATTATCCAAAAAAATATTATCTATTCTAGCAAAAATACAAAAAATTTGAAATAAACTAACGATATACAACACCAGTTTATTACCTACCTAACTTCATTTTTGAGTTATCTCAAACTCTGATTTTTGTTCAAGCCATTTTCTTTTTTTTCATTCAATAATCAACAAAGATGAGTTATATCATGCATATCTTTTGGATATTAATGTCTATGCTTTCTATATGACCATTCCTAGAAACGAAGTGATTTTCATATTTTAAAAGAGAAGTAAAGTTTAAATTTTGGTTTACCAGTTTCCTCAACGAACGTTCACTGGCTTACATTTAATATCTGGTTTTTAATTTTACTCAGCAAAGCAATTTTATTAGATTCAGCATAATTTTTCTGGTCACCTTGGCAAGGTGACTTGATAAGGTACAGCAAGACATATTATGCACTTGTTGCAATATTAACTGTAGTCAAAACTATTTTAATTACTTCCATGAGTAATGCCAATTGATTGATTAGCAAGGTCCAATAAATGATTTGCATATACACAAATATAACTTCAGTCAAAGAATTGACATCGATTTCGAGTGATTTCAGAATAATGATCTATTGCTTTCCAATTATTAAATTTTCTCCAATAAAGTATTAAAATTATTTTTTAGCTAATTAGTTTAGTTTCTTAAGATTTGACAACCATATGTACTTACTTCCATTAATTGACGGCCTTAATAAACGAATAAACTATATTTGCTGTTGTAAAACATCATTTTTTTTTAGCCATTTGCTTAAAAAATTATTTTGAGGAAAGTCATTACAAAAAAATCGTATCGTTAATAATAAAATCTAATATTAAGAGCGTAATAATTTGAGTTTGTGTTACATTTATGGAACTAAATTTTGTCAACTAAATATTATAAAGGGGCAAAAATAATTTATTTAAATATTTGTTTAATTAATTTGAAAATTAAAGGAAAGAAAATATAAAATAGAACTAGCCATCTTTCCATTATATTCATTAGTTCTCCGTCATTTAGTTCACCGAGAATATTAGTTGTGACTCAGTTGGATTAAATTTCTTAAAAATAACTTGAAGCCTATGATTTTCTCAATGAAGAGGTCTGTCTAATATCTAATTTCTAATTTCTCTTATAGCATCAGCCATTAAAACTTAAATTTCCGTGTAATCTGTTTCCTTTTGGGAAATGTATTTCGACTTTTTGATTCCTCATTTAAAGCATTCAAAAAATTAACAGAATGGATTTTAATTAACAACTTTAGGATTTTTAATGGAAAAGTATTTAGCTATTACATATTTACTGAAGCAATAAAAATAGTTTTAATTTCATCGCAGTAATAAAATTTATTATTGAAAATCCTGCACAAAGAGTTTTTAAAATTTCAAAGTCCAGGAAAAAAATTAATGCCATTAAATCAATATCATTATGAAGAAAAATTTTTAAATTTTAAAATGAATTAAAATTAATTTTTGCTATTCTGTTTTTAAAAATTATGGTGAGAAAATTCATAAACAACAATGAAAATGATTTCAGTTTCATTTCAACCTTCATATCTCAAAAATTGTACAACCGAAAAGATAATTATGTATATAAAAATGACATATCTTAATCAAATTTAAAACCTCATTAATTTTCTTATTTTTATTTAATCAACCCATATTATTTTGTTCTAAAATGTTCTCGTATTTCTTGATATAAATTTTACTATTTATTTTATTACATGCGTTCTAAAATAATTGATGATTATTACAATTTTCACATTGTAGGAGATGGAATGAAAATCTCTAGCGCCTACGGCATACCTCCCAAAGAAGCAATAATTTTCACTTGACAAGTCGAACTGATGGCGCATCATTTTTACAAAACTTCAAAACTCGAATGAGATCAGGAAACAAGAGAACACTTTAGAATGACCCCAACATGGGCTGAATTAGGCAAAAATTTAGGAAATTAATTTGGATTAAATTAGATATTAAAATATCATTCCATACGCACACACACACACACACACACACACACACACACACACACACACACACACACACACACACACACACACACACACACACACACACACACACACACA
>JAPMOR010005204.1:15995-28385 GCA_026543865.1 Argiope aurantia
CTATTAAGATTCTGATAGGAATTTCTGAAGCATGCCAGTCACAAGTAAAGGAAACACAGGGATCTTTTTTAAAAGTATTTGTTTAGATAAACAATTTTTCTCCTTTCATTCGGAGCGTGAGAACCACTGACTAAAACATTTTAACAAAGCTTCTCTTGAATTAATTAAATAGAAAAAGTGGAATGGGATCAGGAAATAAGAGAATATTTAAGAGAATGAAGTTAATATGGGCTAAATTGAGCAAAAATTAAGAAATTAATTAAGTTAATTGAAAAAACAGTCATTGAGAATTTTTATGCTTTTCAGTATATATTTTTAGAATTTCATAAATACAGTCCAATTTTTAGTTTTTGTGAATTTTTCTTTATCGAAGCCATGGTAGCAGCAAAACGGCAAACCGAGTATTTAAGCAAAAAAAAAAGGTTAAAAGGAGAACATGCGAAAGAGCTTCAACCTCATACAGTTTTAGACGGAATGTGCAAATCTTAGCGTTTTGATTCAATGAAAAAATTACAATCTCGCTCAACTCAGAAGTTAAAGTTACAATGAAAACGGAGTTCAAACGATTAGGAAATTATTTTAAAGTGTAGCTATTTTGAAATTGTTACACACATACACATATATTATAATTATCATTAAGATAACGTAAAAAAGTAGTTCAATGTCTTAATATTCTAATCAAATTTTGCTCACTTTCTAATTTGTCATAATTTTAAAAAGCTGCTTGGAAGAGAACTTCTTAAATGCATATATCTAAGCTGTATTTGGTAGCTAAAGTAAAAACGTCCTGCCCTGTAAAATGCTGACTCACATACATTCACAAATACTTCCTTTTATAAGTATAGATGAAACGAACTTGTAATTAAAAGTAACCAACAAGAATATTTCTTTAATCTCAAATGGCATTAAAACTAATTTATTTTGTTACTTGATATCAAACATTGATAGCCTTTTATAAACAACAGAAAGAGATCGAGCCTTCTGAGAAATAGCTGGAAGAAGAATAATCATTTGTTTATACGCTGAATAAGGAGGATTTTCATTGATTTTATCGCTCTAAAATTATGGTTCTGCAAGAGTTGTTATCGGTAATAAATACGGTATTGAAAGTGTAGCAGTGCATAATCCTCTTTTAATCGGCATCTGATATATTTCGCAACAGAAAGTGATAATCAGATTATTTCGAGGAATAGATTGCACCATTTTCGAAAATGAAGTGATTATTTAGAAGAATTTAGTATAAAAGGAAAGAGGAAGAGGAATGAATAAAATATAAAATGGAGAACAGTAAAATCTGAAATTGTATATATAATGAAACTAAATTCATTCATTTTTCAACTATTTAATTTTGAATTGCCATTATTAAACGGATTCAAGTTGCTGAAGCAAAATTAAGAATGTAGTACTTTTGTTTATTAATAAAAGCTATCTTTGCATCTTCTCCAATTCGTAATACAGAAAAAAAAATAGTAATCGTCTAAAGTTCACTGTTATTTTGATGAATCCCAACATTTTAATCGTGAGTCCTAGAAATTCATTGAGTTCATTGAATCAAAAAGTTATTTCTAAACTTTTGAAATTATTTCTGTCTTTCAGCGAATACAATGTTTCAAAGATGGAACTATATGAATCAATGAATATGATTTACACAAAATACTTTGGTAGTGGCCTTTATACCAAAATTGTGAATGTGTATCGAATTCAAAAGCTTTCAAAGCTTGTTCTAAAAATTTTTTTCTCATTTTTCAAGTAATTAAGAGTTATTTTGGCGCATTTTAGACAAATAAAAAATAGCGCTGAAATCAGCAGTTTTTGCAAATGGACACGTGATCAAAAGAAATAATGCGTTGACTAGTAGAGGATATTGTTGTTAATCTTACATAGGAATCACTGGTTTGTGCTTTGTAAGCATGGAAGTTGCAAGATATCTTGTTGAAAGTTATCATATATAAGTTCGTTTAGTTAATTGGGTAGAATGCAGAATCTTAATAAATATTTCGATACATGTTCTGCCAACCCAAATATTGGTGGATATTTTTTCCTAGAATCTACGTAATCTCGTACATTGGAGAAAGCTATGTATTTAAAGAGAGGGATTGTGATTGTTTAATATACACAAATGAAATGAATTTATCGAAGGACACCACGAATTCGCGGGCGAAAAGTTGCCGTTTAAGTAAGTAGGAACTTCTTTCCTCGTTATATTCAGAATTATTATGAATATCTCTTATTTCAAGAACTGGGACATGGCTTCATCCACAATTTTCTCTCATGCTTTTAAGGCTATGACCATTCAGATCTCCAGAAATGGTTGGACGAGAAGGAGTAATTCAGTCCCTGTTTACTTAAATGGGTTCATGAAGCCTCATTGGTGATCGCATCATCATCCTCTGTCTACTCTCTGAACGCGCTATAATCTACAAGCAATCTTAGATACTTCGTATAAGCAGTTTGATTAGTTCAAAATCAAACATGTTAAGTCATGTCAACTCAATTGTCTAAAAAGTAACTAGCACACATTTGGGAATTCTCATAACAAAAATGTAGAAAATAATAATAAAATAAGTAAAATAGGATGAAAAATTTCAAACTGCAAACTTTAATCCGGCAAAAGTAGAATACATATGAGAATTTTTTGGAAAAATCTGTTAATAATCAGAAATTCTAACAAGGAACAGAAACTTTTCATTTACATAATCTTTGCTATGTTTATTTATGCAACATTAATTATTATTCCTATTTATTTCCAAAAGGGATTTTAAAGTAATTACTAAAGAAAAGAAGTACAAGAAAAAAGGAAAATGAAATCCCATAATTCTTATTTTTTTAGAAGATGATTTTTTTTTCTGACTCGGATAAATTACGTATTTCAAGTAATGAAAAATCGATATCATCCGACATCGGGGCTTCGTTCTCTTCTATCTAATCATAGATTTGTAAGCATTAATAACTGTAATGATATGATAGTTGGGATTAGCAAAAGGCATGATAGACGAGCAAGAACAAGTTTGACACCAACTCATTCCCTATTTATGGATTGCTGTGATACGAGTTGACATTAATTAGATTTGTATATAAATGGGAATGTCATTATTTCCATCGGGCTCATTTTCTCTTGAAACCGTCACAGTGCGGGTTCTCACTAGGATGTGAATCTTCGAGTGTGTGAAATGTGAAGGTATTATTACATCCATTTCCATCATTCTGTAGTGGAGAATGGAATGCAAATTGAAATGTACTTTTTAACGAAAAAAATTATGTATGTGTCTTGAAAATATTATGCTTCAATTAAATTTATTTTGTTTCTGATGTGAGTTTACTAAAGAAATTTCGAAACAAGAAATATTTATCTCGGGATACGTATTAAATGAAAAAATAGTTTTCAAAAACACTGCCTTAATACCTAATACAAATTTTGCTAAATATATGAGTACGTGGACAAAATTAGACCAACATGACCTTCGTTAGACAGTGGTGAGAATTATTTAATTATTTATTTTAAATTATTATGAAGTAATTTTTGGATATTTTTTAATTTTATTTTAAAATGATTTGGAAATATTTTCATTGGTTTTAAAAAACAAACTCCGCAGTATTTTTAACTTCATTTGTTGTTGGCAGAGAGCAAAGAATTGTTGCCAAAAGTAAATGATTAAGAAACAACTATTGATTTCGTTTAGTGATAAAGAAAAAATTAGTTATCTCCAGTTTTTAAAAATTAGCTTGTTCAATCTATATTCTCATTTTTATTTTTTTAAAAAGATCTTTTAAAAGATAAAAGGATTTCGCTTATTATAATACTTTATGAAAAAGTGCAATTTACCTAAAAAATATTATTCATGAAACTATTTTAATCTGGAACACTTTTGAGTATATAAACTGGTAGTACACTTAAAAGAAGATAATTTTATCTTTTTTTTCCAATTTTCACTTTTTATTCTTATTATAAATATAATTAAATCTTGAATCCAATTTTTCTCAAATTTACTATCAAGTGGCATCAATCATATGAATTGTATAGTTTAAAAATTAAGCTGTTAACTGATATGTAAATTCTGAAAACATCAAAATAGTGCATAGTCACTGTATATTTAAATACCAAAAGAAAAAAAAAGAACTCTAGCACATTAAGAAATGAGTGAGAATATCTCTTAACAAAATTCGTCTTTATAACTAGAAACAAATCAAGTTGAAAGAAAAATGCATTTTTTTTTTATAATTTTGAATGTTCTACAATTTTATCGTAAATGAATTATTTATAAGTAGCAGTTGCTAATTTTTAAGAATTTGAAATTCAATGAAGCCACTGGTTTTGATTTAATGAGCGTAAAAACACTTTGTCATAGTCCTAGATTCCTGTTCAAAGCATAAATGTTACACTGTAATAAATTATAAGGGTTGAAACATGAAAAAAAATCTAAAATTTTATATTCGTTGCTTAAAAGCGTACTCAATAAATCCTATTTCCAACAGTGAATGTCATTTTCATTAATTTATATCAATTTAATGAAATGAACTTCTTTATACAGCCATGTTTTTATAACAAATAATCTAACTCTTTTGAATGAAGGTATTTCTGAAAGGATTCCGAAACTATCTCTTGGTTGGATATATTTATTTAAAAGCAACTTCTAATAACTAAATTTTCAATAATAAGATAAATGTTGCCAGTCCTGTAGTTATAGATGATGACTCTTCAACTCATAATGAGGTTCTAAGAAAACAGCCTTTTTAAAGATGCCGGCTAATTAAATATCTTTCACTTGTACATAAATACTTTTGTGATTGCATTTGTAGCTTTGATCTTTAAAGCAATGAAGTCTTTTATACAATTTATATTAAAAGATTGCAAGATGTATTCATCTGCTTCTAGAGCATGATAAGAACATGCATTTGTAAAGATAAATGACTTCTAGATAGATGTTTTGAAGAAGATGTCTTATTCAAGAATGGAAGTGTGCTGGTAGGTACATTCAAAATATTACCAGTTTTCGAACAGCACAAAAGCAATAATAAATATTTGTTATTCGGAATTTTCCGAAGAAAAATTTAATTTATAGTGCATCAAATTGTGAAAATAAGTCTTTCTCTTAATCATTCATGATTGATGATGCTTCATTTAAATTCAGTAATTTAAGTTTTTCGTAATTCAAAGTCTTATTCCAAGCTCACAATAAACAGCCCATTATGGAGATTAAGAATCAATTTGTATGTAAGTTATTATTTAAGAAAGAAATAAAATCATGGGTATAAATATTAAGATTATATTACTAAGGCATTGAAACTAAGGAATTCTGTCTATTATTCCAAATATCCTTATTTGATAAATTCTTCGAAAATTCTTTACGTAATTATTTTTCGTAAAAGATTATTCTGAATAGATTATCTATTCAAATTTGAGAGTATGCATTATTTGTGAATATAATTAACAGAGCCTTTATAAGTAAAAGAGACAATCGCCTAAGAGACATTGTATTTTTTTTAGAAAATTTAGTTTTGTGATTTCAATTTTTTATTAGAAACAGGAATTTGAACTTATTTAAATGCAAATTAAGTTTCAGTTACATTTACGAATACTATCATAATTCTTTCATGTTTTCTTCGAATTAGCTGCCAGTGTGGTCAGTTTTTTTAGAAAACTTTGTATAATAGTATTTACGTAGTGTTAAAAAAATCCGTTGTAATTTTTTTGTTTTAAATTTTTTTAAGTACTTTGAAAATTTAATTATTGTGGCAAATGAATGAAAGAATCAGTTCTCTGAAAATCATAAAAACAATTCTAATGAAGGTGACCTACATGGATTATTAAAGCTCATGTCCATTCTCAGAGTCATAAATTAAGAACTGTTCGGAATGCTTCTATTGAAATTTTTTAACATCTTTTATTCAGATTTTCCAGAAGTAAAACACTTTTTATTTCTGTTAATAACATATTCATCCTTCTTATGGCTTTATTATATATATATTTTTCATGATATGTTTCCTCTTTAAGTATCTTTACTGACTCCAAAGAAATTACTTGCTTGTGTTCGAATTACTCATTATTTTTATAGGCTTTTAGTCACGTTTAAAGCCTCTAAGCTTTAAATTTCTGATATGATTCCACGATACTTTTCATCATAAAAGTTATAATTATTGTTTTCATAATAAAACTTGCCCTTTAAAATTATTTCCTTATTATCAGTAATTACTTTTCATTCTTTTATATCTATCGGAAAAAAGCATAAATTTAAATAATGTTTAATTTGGCAGTAAAACATAATTTAAATGGCTTATTCTCTGTCAATATATTCTTCCCTTCTAAGGACATTTTAAATAAAACTATTTTATCAGAGAAAAGGCTTCAACATATTTATCTTGCAACGAAACAGTGTCGTGCGAGAAAAAAAAATGTATTTGAGAAATATCCTGCATTTGGACATGCATTGGCTTGATCCAAAACTAAAAACACTAATAACAGTAAAGAAATCAATGAAGCAAATCTCTAAGAATACACATAGACACATCTACAGCTTAGTAGACAGAGAAAAATAAAGATGTGCTTTCTGAAAGAATAATTCAAAATCTAGAGAACGATCCCTGACTGTTTCTAGTATTTTAATTAGTCATGGTATACAACGCCCTTGAAACAAATTTTCATGCCAGCAGCGTTATTTACACTACTGATTTTGATCGCATGGCAAAGAAGCACACTTCGAGGCTTCACACGGATTTGCGGGGCATGTTTATGCTCGGCTTTTCGTGCATTCCAAAAGAGACCAGCGGGGCGAAGTGCAAAAAGCCGGAACAAGAAGTAAATTTATGCAGCGAACGATAGCGTGACGAGTGGTGGTGCATTTGGAATTCAGCGCCATTTTGTCTCACACTACTGAATACATATTTTTGCCTGAAACCTCTTAAATTAGAACGTCGGCAACGCTATCGGACTAATTCCAGTTGACTCGTAAAGTCGTTTGGTCGAAACTGCTTACTCGATCGACTAATTAATTCACCGACACGAAATTTGTGGAAAAGCATAGTACACGATTCTGCTGAATGCTGGGACTTCACATGTTTGTACACACTTGTATGTAATTTTGCCTTTCTTGTTTACTATGGCTTTGGTATCAAGTAAAATGCACATGGACAAAATTCTTTGAGAGAAAAGGAATTTAGGACCAATAGCCGTGAAGTATACTGCATTCCTAAAGGTTGTTATTCACAAACATTTTGACTATAATGTTATCAAAGATGATCTCAAAGTAATTCAGCATTATCTAATCTATCGAACGCTAATTTACTATTTATAAAACAAAAGCAATGTTCTTAAACAAAAATATCAGTTTGTTTATTTCAGACATTTCTTCTTTTTCATCAGTCTGATTGTTTTACACATTATCCACTGTGGCAAGAAATTTGGAGTATTGAAAAGTGGTTATTGTTTCCGATCTGGCAATAATTGGGAACTGCAAGATGCAAAATGAATATTTTATTCCTCCACTAAAAAAGAATCCCATTAATTGAATCATTAGTTTTGCGCAAACGCGTAATGTATATGTTGAATATTTTTATATATTAAAACAAGTAAAAGAAGTTCTTTGTTTCTACTTTATTAAGAAAGCTTCATAATAGAGAAATACTATCCTTTATGGTTTCAAGTGTTCTAGTTTTTTTTTTAATAATGTCGTTTCAAGTCAGTGTTTGTTTATATAATGTAATTACAAGCAATATTCTATATAATATTTCACTTGAAATAACAAATAAATTTAGTATTTATCAATTGCGCTGAAAGGTTACTATACAATAATTAAGAAATTCGGCAGCAATTTGAAACTATACAGCTAACTGTATAAAAAGATAGTTAGACAAAATTTTTTAAACCAATTTATTCTCAATAGTCATTTATGTTAGTAATAAAAAAGAAAAATAAAGAATAAAGAGCATGGGATGCTCCCTTGGAAATTAGCTTCAACTCTGTATCAATGTTAAAAATTCCAAGATACGTTCATTGTTTAAAGTGGCTTTGAATACGAACATTCATAAAAATAAGTGAAATATTCTAAAAATTTATCTTTATTATACAATTTCTTTTTTATAATCGATGTTACTATTTCTTTTTTAAGTTTTTTTTTTTGACAATTGTCATTGGTCTCCTTTTTTTGTCAATTGTAAATTAAAATAATTCCCAGCTATCATTTAAATATATACTTCTATTAAATCAGCAGCAGTTAATATGCCATTTTTATAAACTTTTCAAGAATTTTTTCCCCCAATATATTATTATGCTCTCTTTTGGATAAATTATTGATGGTCAATTTGAAATTATTAATTATATTTCCCAACAAAATATGTCAAAACCGAGCAATAAATATTTTTTATTAGAAAAAATATATATTTCAATAGATTGATATTATTATTATGTTATTATATGATACTTTAATAATCTACAATGATATACGAAATTTCATAAAAAAATTTCATTTTCAGAAAAAAAAAAACACAAAGAATTCTCTTTCAGATTTAACCTCAAACTCTAGAATTTCAATTCTGAAACCTAAATTTAGCAGCATGTTTTCATAGTCTGAATTTTCAGTTAAAATTCATTAAAAATCTGAGAGAAATCAGAACTTTTCTATTAATAAATTTTATGTCTATACAATCTAATAACTAGATAGTAAAATCAAACGACAAATCTCTCTTTCAATAAGTTCTTTCTCAAATATGGTTTGTATCTTTGCTATAGAATATGCTTGTTTGAAAAAACGTATAGTTGCGTTGTTTTACACACTTTTAATATTTTTATTTCATCACGAAGTTTTAAAATGCTCTCCGAATCAAAGTCCCGGTCCATGGATATAGAAAATTCAGGAATACAGTAATAAGATTGGTGGATTTCTGACAAATATAGGCTGATGTCTAGGATCTCTGCGGTGAAAAGGTGACGCAATGCCACCAATTAAAAAATAAATGAATTCCTATAAAGTACAAATTCTATGAATTATAAAGTATTACGACTAGAATGCTCATTATTAAACAAAATATTAATTAATTACATATTTGCAATAAACTGGGATTCTAATTATTTGTTTAATTAGTTATTTTATATCTCACTTGACAGGTCCTGTAAAAGGATGATTTTTAAGAGACATATATATTTGAAATTTATTATTTCCTTCTAAATTTTCCTTAAAGTCATATTCTTATATTTGCAAATAAGGAAATCATTAACTAATATGTAGTTAATTTATAACGCATTAACATTCCAATTCCTCATCGGAACAGAATGCAGAAAATACGCATCGGGATTGATCTACGCAATAACCAATAATTATAATTAATTTTTCAAAAATTAACTTCAAATAAATTATAAACATAATAATTAATCTTGCAATGCAAAATTATATAAACCGATTATTGATTATGGGAATTCATAATGTGCATTGTTTAGGGCCGTAAAATGCCTTAACCCGCTAATGAAATAAATTAATGACGAATAAAATAATTTCAGTCATTTCTCTCCAGATGAATATTAAAAAGCAATTAAAAATAGATTGATACTAAATTCTAAATCAAAGATCTAAACACCTTATAAGTTAAGTTATTGATGTCGGAAGTACATTATAAGTTTTATAGCTCTCGACATCGAAAAAGTAATTTATATTTAAATCCGCTCCATATAAAAGCCTTAAGCCTTAATTTCTTTCCGAAATTTCTGATTGATTTATAAGCTCAACTAAAATTAAGCTATTCCGAGAAATTTTGCATGTAAGTCTTCCGCATCGCAAGGTCTTAGAGCAACAGAACAAAACGACTGTAAATCGTGTACTTTTCTGACCTGTCTCACTGCCTTTCTTTCTCCACCATCCACTATCCGAACATGCAAGTTAAGCCAAAAGTGATAAATACGACTTCATTAGCGATCAGAACAAGTGCAGGCCATGTCGGAAACGCGCCCGCCCATAAATATCGTTTGCCTGCAGCAATGTCACGTGTGCGGTTTCAGAATGCGTCCCTCCAGCCACTTTGCCTCGATACGTCACGCCATCTCTAATGATAGCACGTTCCACTGTTACGCATTTAATTATCGCTTACACGTGGTGGGTGATCGTCTGCAAAACGGCGTGGAAAATATATTTCCTTTCATTCGCTCGTCGGCCAATTGTTGTTAAAGAAGGCTTTGAGGCATAGAAAACAAACTAATTCCAAATATGCACATATTATACTTGTTAATTTTTTAAAAAAGAAAATTAGAAGCTACACTAGAACTAATTGAAAATGAGCTTCCTTTTGAACTTTGTTTGGATGGCGAAAACATCTGAACTGCCATTCCCTTCCAAATTTCTTCATTGACACACTGCGGAAATGTTTGAGACTGATTAAATTGAATCTGAATTCACTGAAGGTGGATAAATTTTTAATCTACATCTAAAGAGAAATTTAAAACATCATATAATGCGATTTCGAGAGAAAAATTCTTTTCCATTTTTTAAGTAATTAGAAGACATCTGATGCTTCTTTGCACTATTCATGGAGTTATAGTTCATTAAAGATTACACTATCCATTGTAGATAAAATGATTAACCAGAATAGGAGAATAAAATGGTCAAAAAATTTATTGGAGAATAAACAGATTAGTTCAAAGAGGGAATGAAATTCTAAATATTTGCTTGTATAACATTTGTACCAGTCCGCAACTGAAGATAAATATTATAATGGAGCAGTATTTGTGCCCCCACTAAAGAAGGAGTTAAAATTCGTATGGCCTAAAAATGCGTATCTTTAGGTAAACAGAAATATTGAAATCAGATTCTAGCTATGTCTATATATAAACAGAGTTTCACATCAAGCATTCAAGCATAGCAATACAGCAATTTTACCTTCAATATTTTGTGATCTATCGCCAAATTCCCAGATTGCAACATTTTTTTGAGGAAATTACAGCCAAGCTAATTAAGAAGTATCTGCCGTTAGTTTGCAAATTAAAATATCATAGAAATACTTTTTTAAAATTTACGTATTGAGCACGGATTTAAAAATTTTATATTGCTAATAAAATAATTGCCAAAAAATAATTTACATCTTTCATGATTTATCTCTTTCGATTACTTTATTAATTTTTCAGTTTAATTAATTGTTGCAGCATGGACAAATAAAAAATCGCAGACGATATTTATTTCTATAAATTGTAATTTGCTTTTTTTTATATTCAATCTTTGGTTACAAAATTTAAACGTATATGAAGGAAACAGCTATTCGCAGTAATAAAGAATATTATTTATTTTGTTTAATAATACTAATGTAAAATAATAATTAAAAACTCTGGAGATATTTAAATATTTCCATATTTTTATAGTATCAATAATATTTTATATAATGAATTTGAAATTATGGATTAAATCGTCTGCTAAAATAAATCAAATAATATCACAGTTTTAGAGTCAGATGTCATGTTTCAATTATTTAGAATTTTGTCAAAGATATCTTTCTTTTTATTTTTAAATAACTAAAATTGTGCAGTAAAATAGTAAGTATAAAATAATATTCTATATATGAAATGGCATGATTTCATTTGGTCTGTTATTGCCCCAGAAGTTTAATCATATGTTAAAGTTACCATATTCAGATAAATTAAATTCTAACGAAATATAAAACGAATCAAATTTAAATTAAGAAAAATTTGGAATACTTATTCTTGTAAATAAATTACATTTGTTTCTTTGTGCTGATATCTAACGCATCTAATTTTGCTTGTTAATTGAAATAATTGCGAATTTCGAGTAATTTCATTAATAAATCAATTGGCATACCAAGTTATTTGAAATGAAATTGTTTCGTTCGTATCTAACCACCTATTTTAATCGAGAAATGCTGTATGAACAAGACTTTAAAATTAAAATTATTACTTTTAATCTTGCTGCACTCTTAATTTTCTATGTGAAAATAAATTAACTTTAAAAATAAATATTAATTTCAGCTTATAAAAATTGAAAAAGAATTTTTATATCAAAAATATACCATTATTTCAACTATCATTTCGGTGCTTTTTTTTTTTTTACTGAAGATGGGAGATTATTTATTTCTCCTAATTGCTGTTTTACTGCAGAGAACTTAAGATAAAAGCTAGGAGTGATATAGCCGGCGTTATTGCCTAGGGGTAGCGCGTTTTCTCCGTGATCTAGGCGTGCCGGGTTCGAGTCCTGATTCGGGCATGGTTGTTCTCTTCCTTATGTTCTCTCTGTGAGGTGCGTGAATGAGCCCCCTGTAAAAAGGGGTTGTGTGTGTGTGTACTATTTTCTTTTGAGCTAGAAGTCAAATTTTTGCCCTCGGGTGCTCAGGGGTTTTTACCCTCAGAAGCTACTGCGAAAAAATTTGGCTTAAATAGTCACACGACAAAAAAAAAAAAAAAAAAAA
>JAPMOR010005204.1:28785-81156 GCA_026543865.1 Argiope aurantia
TGATACTAAATTCTAAATCAAAGATCTAAACACCTTATAAGTTAAGTTATTGATGTCGGAAGTACATTATAAGTTTTATAGCTCTCGACATCGAAAAAGTAATTTATATTTAAATCCGCTCCATATAAAAGCCTTAAGCCTTAATTTCTTTCCGAAATTTCTGATTGATTTATAAGCTCAACTAAAATTAAGCTATTCCGAGAAATTTTGCATGTAAGTCTTCCGCATCGCAAGGTCTTAGAGCAACAGAACGAAACGACTGTAAATCGTGTACTTTTCTGACCTGTCTCACTGCCTTTCTTTCTCCACCATCCACTCTCCGAACATGCAAGTTAAGCCAAAAGTGATAAATACGACTTCATTAGCGATCAGAACAAGTGCAGGCCATGTCGGAAACGCGCCCGCCCATAAATATCGTTTGCCTGCAGCAATGTCACGTGTGCGGTTTCAGAATGCGTCCCTCCAGCCACTTTGCCTCGATACGTCACGCCATCTCTAATGATAGCACGTTCCACTGTTACGCATTTAATTATCGCTTACACGTGGTGGGTGATCGTCTGCAAAACGGCGTGGAAAATATATTTCCTTTCATTCGCTCGTCGGCCAATTGTTGTTAAAGAAGGCTTTGAGGCATAGAAAACAAACTAATTCCAAATATGCACATATTATACTTGTTAATTTTTTAAAAAAGAAAATTAGAAGCTACACTAGAACTAATTGAAAATGAGCTTCCTTTTGAACTTTGTTTGGATGGCGAAAACATCTGAACTGCCATTCCCTTCCAAATTTCTTCATTGACACACTGCGGAAATGTTTGAGACTGATTAAATTGAATCTGAATTCACTGAAGGTGGATAAATTTTTAATCTACATCTAAAGAGAAATTTAAAACATCATATAATGCGATTTCGAGAGAAAAATTCTTTTCCATTTTTTAAGTAATTAGAAGACATCTGATGCTTCTTTGCACTATTCATGGAGTTATAGTTCATTAAAGATTACACTATCCATTGTAGATAAAATGATTAACCAGAATAGGAGAATAAAATGGCCAAAAATTTATTGGAGAATAAACAGATTAGTTCAAAGAGGGAATGAAATTCTAAATATTTGCTTGTATAACATTTGTACCAGTCCGCAACTGAAGATAAATATTATAATGGAGCAGTATTTGTGCCCCCACTAAAGAAGGAGTTAAAATTCGTATGGCCTAAAAATGCGTATCTTTAGGTAAACAGAAATATTGAAATCAGATTCTAGCTATGTCTATATATAAACAGAGTTTCACATCAAGCATTCAAGCATAGCAATACAGCAATTTTACCTTCAATATTTTGTGATCTATCGCCAAATTCCCAGATTGCAACATTTTTTGAGGAAATTACAGCCAAGCTAATTAAGAAGTATCTGCCGTTAGTTTGCAAATTAAAATATCATAGAAATACTTTTTTAAAATTTACGTATTGAGCACGGATTTAAAAATTTTATATTGCTAATAAAATAATTTCCAAAAATAATTTACATCTTTCATGATTTATCTCTTTCGATTACTTTATTAATTTTTCAGTTTAATTAATTGTTGCAGCATGGACAAATAAAAAATCGCAGACGATATTTATTTCTATAAATTGTAATTTGCTTTTTTTTATATTTAATCTTTGGTTACAAAATTTAAACGTATATGATGGAAACAGCTATTCGCAGTAATAAAGAATATTATTTATTTTGTTTAATAATACTAATGTAAAATAATAATTAAAAACTCTGGAGATATTTAAATATTTCCATATTTTTACAGTATCAATAATATTTTATATAATTAATTTGAAATTATGGATTAAATCGTCTGCTAAAATAAATCAAATAATATCACAGTTTTAGAGTCAGATGTCTTGTTTCAATTATTTAGAATTTTGTCAAAGATATCTTTATTTTTATTTTTAAATAACTAAAATTGTGCAGTAAAATAGTAAGTATAAAATAATATTCTATATATGAAATGGCATGATTTCATTTGGTCTGTTATTGCCCCAGAAGTTTAATCATATATTAAAGTTACCATATTCAGATAAATTAAATTCTAACGAAATATAAAACGAATCAAATTTAAATTAAGAAAAATTTGGAATACTTATTCTTGTAAATAAATTACATTTGTTTCTTTGTGCTGATATCTAACGCATCTAATTTTGCTTGTTAATTGAAATAATTGCGAATTTCGAGTAATTTCATTAATAAATCAATTGGCATACCAAGTTATTTGAAATGAAATTGTTTCGTTCGTATCTAACCACCTATTTTAATCGAGAAATGCTGTATGAACAAGACTTTAAAATTAAAATTATTACTTTTAATCTTGCTGCACTCTTAATTTTCTATGTGAAAATAAATTAACTTTAAAAATAAATATTAATTTCAGCTTATAAAAATTGAAAAAGAATTTTTATATCAAAAATATAACATCATTTCAACTATCATTTCGGTGCTTTTTTTTTTTACTGGAGATGGGAGATTATTTATTTCTCCTAATTGCTGTTTTACTGCAGAGAATTTAAGATAAAAGCTAGGAGTGATATAGCTGGCGTTATTGCCTAGGGGTAGCGCGTTTTCCCCGTGATCTAGGCGTGCCGGCTTCGAGTCCTGATTCGGGCATGGTTGTTCGCTTCCTTATGTTCTCTCTGTGAGGTGCGTGAATGAGCCCCCTGTAAAAAGGGGTTGTGTGTGTATGTGTGTGTACGATTTTCTTTTGAGCTAGAAGTCAAATTTTTGCCCTCGGGTGCTCAGGGGTCTTTACCCTCAGAAGCTACTGCGAAAAAATTTGGCTTAAATAGTCACACAAAAAAAAAAAAAAAAAAAAAAAAAAAAAAAAAAAGAACTACGTAGAATTTAAGGAATTCGTAAATTCTGATATGAAACTACTACACTTCTTAAAGTATAAATATTATAATAAACAATAAAAAAAAACTATATCTTAAAAAATGTATTCAGTATAATGATACTATTTATCTAATATTTTAATAATTTTTTAACTTTGAATTAATTGAAAAATTCCAGTCCTACAATCAAAACAAAGACAAAACTTTTTTCTGATATTATTAAATTATTAAGCAGCATTTTCGTATATTCATTATCTTCTGTGCAAATAACATTGAATTTTCGGATTTCATATAAATTATATGAATGGAAATTTTAATTTATGTCGATACGTTAAATACATTTTGTCTCTACGATATTCATTTTAATTGAAAAAAATGAGTTATTTTTCAAAAGATGTGTTTAAATGAATTCTTTTAAAGACATTAATTTTTACCAAAAATGTTTTTTTAGTATAAAATAATCACAATAAAAATACATTCTGAAAGATTTACTAATGTTTAGCCACATTGACAGAAAGAGTTTTCAAATTTTGTTCAGAAATTTTTCTGAAAAAATTGTATATCAACGATGATGTTAAGCTCTCTTCGAGATATCTAAAGCAAGTTAATGTATGAAACTAGATGTTCTATGGATATAGAGCATTTAGCATTTGTTCGCATATGCATTCATTTGTGCTGACTTATGCATTTATTTGTGCACATATTTTTTACGTCCTTTGATTAACATTTTCACAGAAATTTTTCAATTTCTTACGACTACTGTGGAATGATTATATATTTTTATAACCAAATGTATTTTAAAAAAATATGCAATGAACAGAATTTTCTTAACTATTGGAAACTATATTTTAGCAGTGAAAATAAGAATACATTTTCAGCAAAAAGAATGATTTGTTTTTTAGAATCAGCAAATATCCAACAAACCATGTAAGTTTATGACTAATTTTACTGCAGTAACAGGTATTTCTAATGAATTTCCATCATTTCCATGTCTTATTGGTTGTAGTTTTGGTTAAAAAAATTTTTTTATATTATTCTAACATCGCCGTCTCGATAAATAATTAAAAACACAAACGAGATTCAATTAAAGTAAGCAAATGCACTAGTTTATTAACTATATATTTCTTATATTTTATAGAGCTCTGATTTATTTTAACTAATTTGCATTTTAGCTCTTAAGAAAATACAAAATGAATTGGATGGGTGGCGCTCGAAATCGTGTCAAAGGTATCAGTGAAAAAAAGAAACAACGTGAATTTTTTCAAAGACAGAGACAAAATGTTGCTCAGGCTTCTGTAACAAAATGCAGTGCAACTACACCAGCTCTTAGTCATGATCTAATATCTTTTTACTTGTCAGAAAGAAATCTTTTAAAGCAGGCTTCTAAGTCCAAACCTACTCAGATCATAAAAGAAGACTTAGACAAAAGATCTTCAAACATTTTCAATATTGATTTATCTGAAACTCCTCTTGAAAGAAACGCAAAGAGAAAGGACAGAAATTTACCTCAAGGTTGGAAAATCAAAATGCCAACAGAAGCTCGAAATCCGGAAGATAAATCTTCAGAACCTTATGAAAAATTTGAAGAATTTGAGAGTGAGAATGGACATATTCTAGTACAGTTGCCAAAAATTAACGAAATGGTTAATGAAAATAAAAATTGTGTTACTTCTTCTATAACAGATTATATGAGTAGTGAACGATGCGGTAGCCTCACTTCTGGGATTCACGCTACTTACTTAAAAGAAATGGAAAATGCCAAAGATAACTTTTCTTTACCGACATACTTAAAGCAAACTCCTGATATCAATGAAGCATTTAAAAAGTATATTTCTCTAGAGAAAAAACGTCAACAAAGAAATGGATTCAATAATCACAAGAAAACGCATTCTGGATTTTTATTTAATAAAGATTGGGAGAAGATTCTTCAGAAAGAAAGCATAGACCAACAAAAACATTTCGATTATAAAACATGTAAATCCACCAAGAAACCTAAATATTTTGACAATATGGATGCCGTTCTCTCAAGACATGCCTTTGGCGAAAACCTTCTCTTATCTTCAATTAATTCACAGCCAACTTTCTCAGAATTATCTCAATATACATTTTCTTCAATGCCTACAAAAGTTTCCAGATATTCTGCCCATTCTCAAAAAAGCGATATTTCTGCTGAAACTTCTGGAAATTCTGATTCAAAAAATTATAGAACCACAATTAGAGAACTTGAAAAAATGATTGAAAAAGCAAAACTACAGGATGAGTTGCATTATTCTCCCCGATTCATGGATATTAACAGCGAATATTTCTCTGGAATGGATGCGTATCAGTCTCCCCTCAATTCAGTTTCGTCTTCATCATCTTCTGGAATGAGTACTCCAATTTTTTTGCAAAAGAAAAGAAAAAACGACGAAGAATCAATAAATAATTGCAATGTTACTTATAAGAAAATCAAGAAATATATTACTGATTCGAAGCAATTTGACTTTGAGCAATCTGTTGTGAATCATAAAAATAAAATTAAGATTTCAAACACAACACTTTTGACTCCCAAACGCGCAATAAAAACTGACGAAAAACGTTCATTTCAGTATTCATGCGATGCAAAATCTTTCAAAACCAGGAGCAGTGGTAGAGGAAGTTGTAATAAATCTTTATTACCTTCTTCATTTTTATCTTATTTTCCGACTCCAGCTACAGTAAAAAGAAAAAAAGAAGCGGAAACCGAATATACTTTTGAATTCCCTGTAAAAAAACCTTCAGCAGACTTTTCAGATGCTTGTGAAAGAGAAGTGAATGATTCGATGAGATTTTGTGATAAAATTTATGATACCAAATCAGAAAATTCAGAGAGATTCTTAGCAAATACAGATAGTTTAAAGCACACGGTTTATTTTCCAAATAATGGTTCTTTAAATGGGGGGATGATTGAAAATTTCAGAAAAGTTGCCTGTTTCGCTGATGCGGCTACAAGTCCTTTTCAAATTTCTAAATATCCAGAAACTGTCTCAAAGTGCAATTCTCCTATAAATATAAAAAAATGTGAAGGTAATTTTTTCAGTAAAAAGGAAGTCAGTCGTGGAACTCCTCAAATAACAGCATATGAAAATAATCGTTCTCCTGAAAATGGTGATCTAAACTGTGAAACTGGATCCAGAAAACTTTCGACAGCAGAAATTGATGAAAATATTACAGTGGAAGGTAATATTACCCCAGATATTTCTAGAAAAATTATCTTTTGGTCCTTTCAAAATTCTAATAATAAAAATAAGGATAATAAGTCAAATATTAAAACGGATAAATGCAACGTCAGATTTAATGCAGTAGAGTCTGACGAAGATCCCCCAACTATTCCTAATACCCCAGAAAAATTCTACAAAGGATATAAGAAAATCGGTGATAGTAGATTAAATTTGAATACATATAGTTTTGAAGAGAACGGAGATTTACCATCTACGAAGCCAACTACACCATTACGAAACTTATGTGAGAAAACAAAGCACACTAATATAGTTCAAGATTGTGTTTCGAAACTAATATCATCCAGTAGTCCACCAAAAATCATTAAAAATACAGCAGATACTGTTAGTCTTATACAATTGCATTCTAAAAGTGAAGATAAGAATTCGACAACTGATATAGTTTTAAAAAATGCTGAAGATTTACTTGAAACTTCCAGTGAAAGCAAACATATTTCTGAAAAATCGAATCCAATTGAGGAAGTGAAAACTTTTCGTAATGATTTGGCAGCTAATCCATTTATTCTTAATATCAGCACTTACATGAATATGGGAAATGCTGATACCCCGATATCTCCTGAAAATACAGATATTTTAAATGAACGATTATTAAGTTCGATAGAAAATCAAAATAAAGAAACAATAAATCCTCTATTAAGAGCAGATGATATTAGCACTACTTATTCACCTATTGATCATTTGACACCACCTTCCAGCTTAATGGCCAGTGAAGTTAATTTAACAAAAGAAGATAAAACTAAAGAAGTTCACATTGAAGGATCTGTCATCCCCCCAAATCAAGAAATCGTTGATCTAGTGGGATTAAACCCTCATCCTAATAATGAATTGGAAATGAAAAAATCTGATAAATTAATCATTGCCTCTTTCGAAGAGGTATCGTCTAGCTCATCTGATCCAGAAATAGACGTAACTTCAAATAAAAGTACTGTTGATGTAGGTGTAGAAGCGTTAGTTACTATGAATGATGCTTGGACTCAAAAAGATTAAAGTGACATTTTGCTGAAAAGTTTTTATATGCAGATTTCTTTAGATTCATTTAGCTTTTTTAAATTGCATTTATTCATATTTTATTGTATATGGAAATGCAAGTCATGGGTTATTAGATTCCAGGTTGTTATTAGGAATAACTCTGTAATAATATTTATATAAACGAAATAGTTTTCATTATTCAAGTTCTCTTTACCTTAAGTGTGTACTTTAGTATGTAAAATAAATTACATGAAAAATTAAAATAAACTATTCTAAATGTCTAGAATTTTACTAAATGTAAACTTTAATAGTACTTTTCAGTAAGAATTTTGAAAATATGCTGTGAAATTAAATCTTAATTTTCTGCTGTTTCTCATTTTATATAAACTTTTTAAATCATATATTGCTTGAGACATGCTTCATTACATAAAAGATAAGTATTAATACAATGCAAAATAAATAGTTGGTATTTTTAATAGTTCAGAAGTTAATAATTATTCAATAATTTACTCAGCTTAAAATACTATGCAATAAATATTAATATATGGTATTCACCACGATCATATGAATAAAAATAATATTAATCAAATGATGAAATTTTAAAAATTTGTTAAAAAATATAACAATAAGCTGTGAAAAAATAAAGCAATTTTATATGTAAAACTGATATTCATGACATTCTCTATACAATCCATATAATTTAAACGTAAATTAAATCTGTTAAGCAAAATGTTTTATTCAGGAAGCAAAAGCAGAATGTGTTGTTCACGTCATTCTTTTTCGCCGTTGATGCTTTTCTTCAAACTGCCCAGTCGCACAACTACATCCAACAAGGGATATAAATGGAGCGGGGGTTTCTACATTTATTGCGAAGTAGATTCCTTAGCAGGCGTTTACGAAATTCGATTGTATTTTCCCATCGAAGGAGACCGTGCTCGTTCTACGATTGTAACTGCAGAAAGTGAGTGAGACAATCTTTCTTTTTCTTTTCTTTCTCCTCAATGGTAAACGCTTCCATTCCACGCAAATGGCTTCTCTCCGTCTCTTTGTTCCTGTCTGGATAAAGTAAAATGTCAATTTGCTCAAGAGGTATTTTTCTCATTGTGTCGAGAAAGGTAACGAAAGAAGAAGATGCGTTAGCCTTTGCCTTACAAAGATTTCAATTTCTCAACCATCATGTCAGATTAGACGATACTATTGGTATCATGAAATGACCCCCCCTCCCCTTCCTCGATTTATCTTTCTTAAAACAGAACACACAAATAGATGGATATATTTATTGCAATTAATAAAACATCTAATATGCCTTTAAATTTTCAGGATATAATTAATTTTTTTTAAGTTTTAATAGATCTCGATGTTGAAGTTTCTATTTTTATAAACAAATATTTCAAATAAATTAATTTTTGTGAAATCAGTATTTCACAGAATATTTATGCATTGTTTTAATGTTAACCTTAAAATTCATTTAACTCATTTAAGAAGATACTTTTCGTCGAGCCCATTTCTTAATTAGGTTTGTCTTAGCCAGGCGGTAGTCTTCTCATAATTCATTAGAAAAAATGCTATTTTAATTTATAACAGAAATAAAAGATGGCAGCACTAGTTTCAGCTTTTTTCTTTGTTTGTATTTTTACAAGGGCCATTTATTTATTTTATTTGGAAAAAAAATCCTCCATGAACTATATAAAACAGAACACAAAGAATTTATTATTGAAAGTTATGTACTACAAATATAGATATTTCTTGACACAAGCATGATGAAGATTCAGGCATTTGTCATATCGATGGATCAAATTTTCAACTCGCTCTTTGAAGTATATTTCTGCCAGAAATGTGAGAAGGATTTTAACACTCCTTTGACATTCCTCATAAGTCCAAAAGTTCTTTTAATTTTCTTTTATGAATATGCCTTCAAATGGAGCAGGAATGTATAAGTATTCACCCTCCAAAGTCTAATTTTGGCATCTGGTCTTTATCTCGATGGTTGACTATCCAGAATCCACCGTTTCTTCAAACCTATCATCATTGAACAATATCTTCTGTTGCGACAGACTTGTGTTCTTTGGCGAGAAGGCAATTTAGAGTTGAATGATGTTTCATCTCTTCCCTGAATTGAAAAAGTAGCTAAGAAGCGAAAATAAAATTTCTGACTAATGAGGAGCTTCAATTGAAAATTAAAGCCCACCTCACATCATTTGTTGAAATGTTTTTCAAAGATCTGATTGAAAACCAGGTCCACTAATATTAAAAATGCTTGAATCATCACGGTGCTTATGTCGAAAAGTGAGCATGTTTGCACATAGCTTTTGATCATCGGCGACAAACTTTACAATGGTATAACAAACATAACGAATGGGCATCTCCTCAATAGAATCGTATTCTGTTTGCTTATTTAAGTCCCACAAACTATTCTCTAAGCCACTAAACATAGAGAGCCACTAAGCCACTAAACATTTATCTTGTTAACACCAGGGAAAGAAACCGCTTTAACGAGTTATAATAATGAATGAAAGAACTTAGCTTCAAATTTTCAACAGAGGTTTAGTGATGGAAGCTCGTTCCTTTGATGAAGTTATCCTTACCCACATGCGCCTACTTCGAAGGATTATACATCCAGATTTAGTGTCTGTGGAGAATAACGCATGACCACATAGGTCTCTTGTAGTTCAGGAGTTACTGGGAAGGGAAAATATCCTTCGAATGAATTGGTCAATTTTTTCCACTTATATCCCACTTATATCCCATCGATCATGTTTGGAATGGTCTGGGGAGATAGATATCAGAAGAAACGTCATAATTTCAGGAAACCCAAAGACAATTGATACAAATTCTCATGGAGTAATAGGCCATGTTGTTTCAAGAATTGCTGGATAATATGCAATGCAACCATTTCTGTTAAAGGAAGTGATATTTCTCATTATGCAGCATCTGCTTATTGTTCTGCTTCTCGTCCAGACATCACCATTTTGGGATGCAGCCTTTTTCTATTTCGTCTATTAATGTATGGGCCCTATTCAGTTTTTTGTACTGAAAATTCATTCTTTAATTATTACATTGTACGTCTGTAGTACAAATTTCAGATCTTTATAGGGGTTTTTTTTTTGCAGAATAAATAGAAAAAATCTGAAAAATTGCTTAAATTTTGGACACTAGTGTTTGTTAATTATTTAATTACTTTGCAAAACGAACATAAATATTTATTGTGAAAAATTTTGAACGAAATATTATTTTCTATATTTATTTTTATATCTTTCAAATTAGAATTTTTTTTTCAAAATCCTAATGATAATTAAAATTTTAAAAAATACATAGATGAAGTTAGTGTATAAAATAGTTTCATTTTAAATTCTATGTTTTGAGAGGCAAAAGTAGGGAAATATTATCAGTTTAATAATAATTTTAAATTAATTTAATAACATATGGAATAATAACATATGGAAGTAATCATAAGTATTATGTTATCAAGTATCTCTGTATTGACAATTGCACTTTCATGAACAGCAAGAAATTCTTTCACATTATAAACCCGCTAAAAGTACTAAGAGATATCTTTTCGTAACAACAGGGGAATTAATGCAATTAAATAATTTCAGTTCTAGAAACTAGTAATATATGCTGATATTGATCTGAACAGAAATTTAATTTACTTATAAAATTATATTTTAGAAAAAGTAATGCATTTATGCGATGTTAATAAGGTTTGATACACAAGATAGTTTCTAGCATCAATTCAAATTCAAATTTGTTACTGAAAACGTAAGAACTTTGTAATATAAACAGAAATAAAAACATTTTTCCATTTGTTATTTTATTAGATGATAATAATTATTTCATGTGACATTACTATCAGCTTAATTATTATTCTATTTATTTATTAAACACATTTGCATATATTATCAATGAGAAATATAATTTTTTGCTCCACTAGATTTGAAATTTCTACACTTTCGATCTCAAATAAATTACTTTAAAAAATTAAATCATTAATAATTCATTCTTCTTCCGGATAAATGTAAAAAATAAAAATTAAATTACTCCTATTTGAACCCATTACGAATTTGAGAAATGCAAATACAAAGTAAAATGTTTACTTCTTTCCATTTTAAGCCCTATATTTTTCCTAAAATTTTGTTAAAATGGATGGCGCCAAAATAAACATTCAATTTAATTTCTAAATCAACTAAAAAAAGAGATCAAATTAATTTTAATTAAAGCAATCGACTTATTTTTTTTAAATTTTAGCATTATATTCTTTAAATTTATAACATTCACAATAGAAGTTTCAATTAAAGAAGTGTAAAAATCTGGAACATTTGTCGGACAGCTTATTTGCTAAATTACAAATTATTTTAATATAATTGCAAATTATCTTTAGTAAAATCCAAAACTGCATTAGAAAAATCACGAAAGACGCACACTTTATAAAAATTTTATGTAGTCAAACCTCGCTGAGCTGGCATTTCGTATAACGAGAGATTCGCTGATGAAATAACAAAATGTAAAAATGTAACTCACTTTACGAACAATATTTTGTGGAACAAATGGCTAGGAGAAACCGCGTCTCACATTTTAGATTAGCCTGTATTGAGCACTTGTTTGTAAAAACCTTTATATCTACATAAAATTTACTACATGGCCAGATAGCTTTGTCGAACACGATTTCGAATGATTCAAGTAAATGTCTGTAAGCTTTAGTTAATGAGATTTTGTTTCTGGCTATATTATGGGACTAGGAGTAGCAATGACATCGATGAGCTGCTGTCAAAACATAGAAAAAACTATCATAGTGCTTATGGAACTGCATTCTGTGTCACAGCAAAAAGCTATGGTGATTTGGACAGAAGAGAAAGAAATAATAGATGTAACAAAGCAACAACCTACCAGTGAAAAAAAAAGATGCTTAATTCATAAGAAATTATTATGTCATATGTAGAAAAGATTCAAATACATTTGACGGTTGCTAAAGATAGCATTATAAATTCATTTCACGATATTGTTGCGTCTCATTTTCTTCAAATTTTGAAACGAAGCAGTCAAAAGCAAATGTCTTTAGACAATTTTCTTATAAAAAAGAATGTTCTCTTATAAATAATAAATTGCATTATTATAAATTTGAGTATTTTTTCAGAATGAAATGCATTGTCCTATTTCACATTGATATCTACGGAAAAAATTGTTTTACTTAACAAGTATTTCGTATTGTGAATAAGATTTGAGAATGAATTATACTCTTTAATTGAGGATTTGGAATATTGAGATCTAACGGTAATATTTTATAACCATTAGATCTCAGTATTCCAAATCCGAATGTTGAGATTTACCTGTCAGAATTTAATGGAAACATTCTTAATATATAGAGAAATTCTACCTCAAAAATTCTATTTTAAAAAATAGCTAATAGGAAAAAAATATAGCTGAACAGAAATTTGTAGGAATTTTAAAATTTTTTAATTAATCCATGAAAAATTAATACTTTAAAATTTAATTATTTTTATTTTTAATTTTAATTTTTATCCTTTCCTTAATGCTAATTGTAATTTTCAGGGCAGAACTTGCAATTATAGAAATTGTCAGCTTCCCAAATAAAATAGAATGTACAGTATCATTGGATGACCAGTAATAAACTGCCCAGTAAATAACAGTTTCGATTTTTGTATTTTCTAAAAGTGTTTTCAGGCTAAAATTAGTAGCGATAATTTAAGATTAAATAATCCACTTTGTAAGTTTCGATACAGCTGTTTTTTTTTTTTTTTTTCTTTGTGATTATTTTGATAAGTAAAATAGTTTATGAAACCTCCTTTAGAATTTCTTACAATTAAATGAGACTAGAAAATTAGCAATATTTTTTTACAGAATATTCTATGTAGAACTTAAATACTAATTCTTCAAATTATATAAAAAAGCCTTATCATCAGTGTAACTCTCATTGAAAAGCCATTTTGAGCAAAGAAAAAAAAAGTTAAACATGTAAGCATTTCCTTCCCAATAAAGCATATTAGCATGCATTTGGTAACGATGATTCATGAATTCACATTTTCGGTGGACCATACTCCTGCCGTTTTAACCGACACGTTCATTTTATGTCGTGATGCAACAACGCATTATACCTTCTTTTTTTATTTCTTCCAGCACAAGAACAAAAGATCATTTTCCCCCAAGTTATAAAAAACCTTCCATTCCCTAACAGTCACGGAAGCAACGCGACCGACGCAGGGAATATTTTTCTTAAATATTTCTTTCTCGTGGCATCGCTTTTCTTAATCGTAGATCATACACAAAGCTACTTATAAAAAAAATTCGAAATTCTTCATCATTTCTCACACAGCTCAGAGAATTATTTCGAAAAGATCTTTTGTTCCATTTTTGTACATAAAAAAAAGTGAAGGGAGACAGTGGGAAAAAGTGCGTTCGAGAAAAAAGGAATAAAGTGAAAAAGTACAGAGGGTGAGTCTTACACTAAAGGAGGATATTCGAAGTTTAGTATCACGTACAAGAGACATAACATCACGCATAAAGGGTTTTTGTTTTTGTTTTTAAATAAAAAGAAATCTTGATTCTGAAGTTTGAACTAAATTCGGTTTTATGAACGATCTTACTTCTAAAATGAATGTGAACATTTTGTTTAGAGTTGTAAAGTTTCACATTAACAAAGATTGTCTATATATTTGTGAAATATTTCAAAATGCATTCAAAAGAGTTTTTTTAAAAAATAGATAAATACAAGTGAACAATTGCTAATGACGGATCACAAATGGATGTATAGTGCATAAAAAAGTAAACATGATTTGATGCAAAATGAAATAAAATAATGCTAGGACATTGCAATAGCGTTAATTTATTGTGTTCTGAATTCAGAAGGGTTTGAAAAGTATTCAAGGATAAAATGGTCATTTTGAGCTGAATACGTAAAAGTGAAAAAAAAATGTATTTACCACCTGCAGGTATTCTGACAGAAGATGTCAGTACTGGAGTTTACCAGTATGGAAGATTCCATAAGTCATGGCATAATTTACGCAACATTATCCAGCTGCTATGGGGTAATTTATCCCATTCCTCAGTCACTTTGCTTATTGAAGGGCATTGTCGACCAGCAAGATTCTTCCCTGATGCATCCCAAACTTTTTCAATGGGATTCAGATCTGAAGTCCATGCTGACCATTCGAAGTATTGAATAACCTTGAGCAGACTCTTGGACAGAGACATGTTGCATTGTTGTCATGAAAACAAATTTAACACCTACAGCACTATAGGACATGCGAACACGAAGCAGGAGAACTTCATTAATGTATCGTTTGCCAGACATAGTCCCAGTTGGAAGCACATAGAGGGACGTACGACTATTGAGTATGATGCTAACCTATATCATGACACTACATGTAGGATATTGATGCTTTTCCCGAGTGTTTGCCAGACAGTATGCGGTACTACTCTCATACCAGATCAGCTGTCGTCGACAATCAGATGACAGATTGAACCAACTTTCATTTGAGAAGAATATGCAAGAACAGATCCCTTCCCTCCAATTGAGATGTTGATGACATCATTTTAAACAAGCGGTATGGTAAAGTCTAGACAATGAGATGCCTACAACAGGATGGCGGGCGTATAGTTCTACTTTTTGCAAATGTCTGGCGACAGTTTTTCCAAGAGATACACTTGCCAGTGGCAGCAAGAAACTGATTTGCTGCCTAACTAGCATGTTCCGTTTTATCGTTATCACTATGTACCTACTTTCTGCAAGTGCCTTACAGCGAACACGTACTCCCTCTTGGCGTTGGCTACATATTCCGTTTGTTTGAAATGATTTACAAAGCTTTGAAACTACACTGTGACTGACGTCAAGTTTCCTGGCAACATTTATTATATTTCGCCTTTCTTCAATGTTGCTAATAACATAGTCACGCGTAAAATAATCTAAGTGAAATCGGGAAGTCTGAAACTGAAAACTACAAGTTTGTTCCAGTTAAATTTTGCATTTGAACAACAACTGTAGATAGGCATCAATTCTTTTATATCTATCAGCCCTATCATGTGACAAACAACTTCAGCATTCCATCATTTGCATACACAAAACACATCTTACTATATCCCCAAACACGCCTTTCCGTACGAGGCTAATTTCCACATTTCTTCTCATTTTGTCGTTGCTATCATTGCTACTGTCATCCGTCCTTAGCAATTATTCACCAATGTACTAAATATGTAGTATTTATTTTTCCTTCTCTTAAAGAAAACAGAACTTGGTTCTTTCAAGCAAATTCTTACAGAAGTATTTAGTTTTCAAGTATGCCTGTAAAAATTTGCTAGATCATCAGACTTTGACTTATTACAAGAGATCTATTTTTTACAAACTTTTGATCACCTAGATTCTTTTTTTGTTAATAAATTTCTTATTTCTTGTTAATAAATTTCTTATTTCTTGTTAATAAATTTCTTAATTTTTGCTAATAAATTTCTTATTTCTGGATAAGAAATTTTGTATACAGCTTTTGACTCGTATTCTGATTAACTAAAGTTATTAAATTTTGTACAATCGCGGCTCGCATGTCCATATAAAATTTAAATAATTACAAGACTCTGTTATCATTTAATAGATTAATTAAATTTTGGTTCTGTATGAGAGGCAAAATATGACTCAGACTAAAGGAAAAAATTGACCCCCATAATATTTACGGTTATAAACTGCAAAGTATAATAAAAAAAGTAAAATATATGAGGGGCTGCAAAAATATTATTTTATTTTGTACTAAAAATTTATTTTATTAAAAATTTGGAATTAAACTTCGGGAAAATTGATCTGAAATTAAATTTTCTTAGTATCCGAAACAAAATCATCATACGGTGGCAATTTCAAAGTGATATTATAAAAGTTTCCACAGTAATTATTAAAAATTTTCAAATATTCAACGAAGAATAATTTTCTATTATAATTATAATTAAAATTTCAATTTATTTAGAAAGTTTTTATCACGCCTTTACGTCTTTTTTTTTGTGTTACGTCTTCTTTTTAGTGAACAAATAAATATTGTTTCACTGGTATTAAATCATTTCAACTGAAAATTTAGATATAAACAAATGATTTTATCAGTCATATATTATACTATGACATTTTTTCAATTAAATTGTTTCATTGAGAATTGGTAGTTTTCTTATTTAATATTTCTTGATATAGTGATTGCAAATCTAAAATCACGTTTCCCTTTTCGTTTTCGTTTTCCAGAAAAGACGTTTTCATTTTCCGAGAGGAAGAGACAGTTTAAGGAGAGAATATTTCGGAGAAATAATAGGATTGTTGTAAATGCGATGATGTTGATCTTGGCACATTTTTTTCACCCGCTTCCATCACTAATATATCTTGGTTTGATGGAATTTATTGGCGCAGGAACCATTTATGATTAAGCTGCTCCAACTATTATATCTTCAATCTCAGGTTGTAAAGGGATGAAACTCAGAGCCAGGTTATAACTTTTCAACTCTCTAAGAATATCCTAATACAGGTTAGATGCAAATGTATATGATTTTATGGGAGATTTAAAAAAAATAACGTCTAATTAATCTAATTAACCTGTAACAGAAATTATTTCTCATAACATTCATTCTTCTACATTTTCTTCTTAAAATTATATAAGCTTAATTTAGTAACATTTGGTATTTAATTAAAGAGTTAAAAAAAACTGAGCGGGTAACAAAAGAATAAAGTTACAAAATAGAATATTTTAATAAGTATATTCAAAAAGAGAAAATTTCTGCTTTTACTTATATGCCACCGAGCTAGCACTGCCATTGACGGTAATGAGAAGTCACAACATTAGTATCGTTTTATATTAACTATAGCGACAATATATAGCGATGTATTACTTTCTTGGTATTACTTTCTTTTTCAAATTCTCTAGCGATGTATTACTTTCAAGATAAACTGGTCCATTTCTCCGTTGCGATTAAATGGAAATTCAGTAATCAGTTTGTCCGCAAAGAGGGATTCACTACAAAAGCACATTTAAATCGACAGGTTTTCAACCAATTTTTGTTGAGAATACTCACAAGATAAAACTTGACATTTCCCCAATTCAGATACCTCATCCAAGTATTGTCTTAAAGTATTAGACAATTCACATATTTTCAAATAAACTCATTTCGTATATTTTTTTTAACCTTTTTTATTTAAAATAAAAACGTTTTATTTGTTATAAGAATTGCAATGCTGTATGAATTCCCTATATAAAAGGGAGATAGTAAAAATAAAGCATTTAAATCTATAGTTTAGTTTAGTTATTTTATTGTCCTGTTTAGATGCAATATAAGGGCTATATTGAGACAGACTCAGAAATTCTAAACAAAGATAATCATAAGTGATTTTTTTTATAATTATTAATATTATTTTTTTTCTGTGTGCAAACTGGTTGAAACAAAAGAAATTATTTAAAAATATATTTCTATTTGTTAGCACAGAAAATAAAATCAATTTTTTTTTCAAACATTATACGGCAATTTTAGCCATTTAGCTCACAAATCTAGAAAGAAGATTTTAAAAACCATTTCCCAACATTTCTTTAGTATTTAAACAGGAATTGTTTTATCCATAGACACATTTTTACCTTGTTCTCGAATCTTTTTTCATCCTTTTCTTAATAAAAGGGGTGGGGCGTAGGTCGCTGATGACATCTGCTTAACACGCCTTACTAAGAAATCCCAAACAAATCTGAAGGTGTTTACTTTTAATAAACGTCAGGTGGTGGTGATGTCCTTGACGCTTCAAACGAAAAAGAAATCGATGACACTGTGTCATCATCTTTTCCTCCCCTGTTCGACGAAGTTGTCGACGCCAACAAAACAGTAAAGAAATAAACGATTCGTTGTCCAGTCCGTTTTGACAATTTTAGAACGCAGATTCAATATCCATGTTAAATATTCTTTAAACAATTATTAATTTTTACAAAAAGATTATAATTTCAAAAACTCTCACAAAAATATATGATATTGCTTGCAGCAAGAATGCATTGAAAAGTAATACCTATATCGTAAAATATTGCTATGTTTTTTTCATTGTGCTTGGAGCAAACAGTATTAAATTTTTTAGTTAAATCTTTTGAAATTACCACTTTAGCGTATATTCTATATGCTCAAGAAATTGTACGTCTTTATATGGATTTTTTTTTATTTTACTTTTTTATAAAACGTAAGGAATCCAAAATGTATTATTATGTAAATGTATTGCATGAACAAAATGGTTTTTTGTTTTTGTTTTATCATATGCAAATTGACATAAAAAGTTTACTGTTTGTTTAAATAACCTTGTATACGTAAAAACTATCTTATTTTTTCTAAATTTCGGCTTCGCATTATTTAGTTACTTGAAAAAATAAGTAAAAGAAATTTGGAACATGATATTGTTTTAAGTTTGACTTATCTTTTTTTATTTTAATTATTTATTTTTAATTCTGTAACAGCTATAACATAACACCATTCTATGCCTTCAGTGACTATAACTTTAAAGTTATTTAAACAGTGTCGTGAAGAACAGTCGAGTGGAAGACAAATCACAACCCATGAAGATCATAATTTTTCTTAGTTGTCGCTAGTCTTCCAGAGTAAAAATTTAGTTGTTTAAAATAAAGTTTTAAAGGATATTGATCCGTATCAGGTACATGAGGATGTACTGCCCTTCTGTTACAAAATTTGATAGCAATATGCCTGAAACAAGAACAGTAAAGACAAAAAATTACACAAATGCGCATGAAAAAAATAATCAGTCAATAAAAACAAATAGTAATATAAAACCTGGCAAACTAAAAAGATGAGAATAAATTATCTTTACAAAGTGAAATAATATGATAAGTGAAAAAACGAAAGAACAAAGGAAAGAAACTATTTATTAAAAAAAAAGTCAATTAAATCTCCAATCTTTTAATTTACAGAATGTTTAATTTCCCATAAACTGTCGTAGTAAACTGATAGTTTAAAGCAAACTAAGCTCTTTCTTTCTTTCTTTCACTTTTAATATTATTTCGTTTTGTAATAGCATTGTAAATAGCATTTGTTCTCATCTTTCATTTGCCCATAATTTTTATTGTTTGATTTTATCGATTGATTTAGTTATAACATACACAGAAAAAATAAATTTCCCACAGTCGCAATGCCTTTTGCACAGATTCAATAACTAAAAAAAGTATTTCGGTGAAATATAATTTAAAATAATTCTAAAATAATTAAAATAATTCTAAATTTCTCTTCTTAAAATTAAAAAAAAAATGGGAAAAATATTTTGTATGGTCACGTGTTTTGAAATTATTGATGAAAACTTTTAAACAATGAAAGCATTTCAATCGTTTTTAATTAAAAATTTATCTAAAATTTTGAAAAAAAAAAAAGATTTTCTTGGTGAGCGTTTGCTATTCAAACAACTATGCATGATATTTGTATCTTAAGGTCAAATAATATAGATAATATGCTAGCTATAGAATAGAGATAGTATCTGAAACTGCAGTCAGTCTATAAATATTATCATGATAAAAAAGATATACTAAAAAAGCATTATTAAAAAACTTATCATCCTCTCTCAAGTTAAACATATCGATGCTCTGAGAAGGTTTCAAACATATTTGTGAAAATTCGCCAGTGAAATTTTATGTAATTCTTTATAAACAAATATATCCCGATTTATTTAACTATGCGCATAAAAGTAATTTCATTTAATCCTATGTTATAGTTATTAGTTCTTAAAAATAACAATGGAACTTAATTATAATTTTTTTAAAAAATAAAAATATATTTTTTTCCCAGCTGAATGGCACGTGTTTTACACATCACTAAATCAAAAATAAAATTTAATGACTTAAATGAGAGAAAAATATTAGTAAACTTACTCATTGTTTATATATATAATGATATATATTACCAACATATTATCTTAAAATAAATATATTGGTGGCACATTTTCTCATTATTTAAATATTCAGATAATAAAGCATTATTTAAATTCATGGAACAGCGGCAACTCAGTTACAACTGTAGTCATTTGCTGATGTTAATTTCAAAATATTTTATTTTTTAGAACATGTTATTTAATTTATCAATGATTAATATCTAAAGAAATTAGAACTTATCCAGATAATACGTCGCACTCATTTATTAGTGACTGCATTATCATCGTTTCTCTTATATAAGAAATTCTGAATGATTTCGAACAAGCTAGACTAAGCGGAGATGCCTACAATCCATTGAATCGTACTGTCTATTCAGCCCACATCCATCTCACATAACTTCCATCATCTCAAGTGCATTGATGAAACAGAAATCCTGATGAAACCCGAGAGATATGTTTGGACACGAAGATTCATCATGAATGATTGCCATTTTTGCTGACATGTAGATTCATTTCAAAGCGGGACTTTCTTTCCTATTTTTCTTCGTCCCCAATCACTCTGAGTAATGGTACTACTGGAAAGTAGCCGATTGCTATTTCCGCGGTGGATCGATTCTGTCGTACTCTGTGATTAGTATTCAACCATTAAATCAAAAGTACACACTTCAGAGGTGTGATATTGCAACAGCTCGAGAAAAACCGAAGTGTGTTTTTTTTTCCAAGGAAAAGAGCAAGACTATTATTACCCGCACGCTACAAGTGATTTTTTCAAACATCATATCTCCCCGCCCTGGTTGAGAATACAAACTAGTAGTTCGTTTACTAGAGACGAAGAGGGGGGGGAGGGCATTTTGAAAGATAATATAGACTTTCGTTCTTTTATGTTTTCGCCATTCATACTAAAATGTTAGAAGAATAACTTCGGTACTAATATACATTTCGATTATGGGGTACTATTTTTTTTTCTACATCTCTATGACTCACAGAAGAAATGAAAATATTCTGGAAATCTATGAGAAAAAATTCTTTTAATCTATATCTATATCTATACTTATAATAAAGCTCAATGTGTGTGTGTGTGTGCGTTGGCGCTCAACAGGCCAGACAATTCAACCTACAGCTGCCAAATTTGGCATGTGTATACCTTCGAGACCGGGAATGTGCACCTCTGGGGTTATTTTTCGAATTTTTAATTAGACTTTTATTCATTTAAAAATTAAGCGAAATTTTGCCGTGTTTCTGCTATAACTTCCGAAAATATTACCGCACAAAAAAGATTTTTACATCAAGTTAAAGATCAAAAATTTATATTTTAAATGATACTAATGTTTTAATCTTAAAATTAAATTTCTATTTTTAATGAATTTTTAAATAAATATTTTAACTATGTTTTTCAATAATTTTTTCGTAAAAAATAAAAATTAAAATTAAGCACGTTTTGCATTCATGGGAAAAAATAAGCTTTTTCAAAGTGTTGCCATCACATTGATTAAAGCTCCAATTAAAAATAAATTAAATCTTTTTGGAAATGAAATCTGCAAAAATATAATTTTTGGCACGTGTCTGTAGGAAATGAAACCAATATGAAATATTTTTTCTATAAAATAAATTCAAGAAAAAATTTTTTATGATCTTTTACACTCTTTATAATATTAATACAATACATCAGCTTTATTTTAAGGCAAGTTTTGTTTAATATGAACAGGATATCCATTCAAATCAGGGCCACACAGCTAATTTGTAAACCTTTAGTAAGACACAGATCTGCTAAAATGGTCTAAATGGAAAATGATTATATTTTATGTTTCAATAAATGCTCTAATAAATAACGAATTCTTGATTTTACATAAAGCTTCTGCTGTGGAAATCACGATTAACAAAATGTTCTTGAAACACTAATATTTTAAATAAAAAGAGTTAATTTCCGATCAACTAAATCAATCACTTAAACTGACTGATTTATGAAAATTTGAATATCGCTATTCAATAAAAAAAGATAATATTAGATTTTCCATCGATCGTTTCAAAGAAAATACGCCAATCAGCGCAGGTTTCTCAAGATTAATTGGCCTAAGATTATGAAAATGTTGAGTTTTTCTAAATTTTTAACATTCAAAACTTCATAAATAAGTCTTAGTTGATTGTGGAAAATAGAAACATTCATTCATTTATTTAAAATTTGGTGTGTCGAGAATATTTCACAGAATATGATACCTTATTGCATTAAATTTCGACTTCATAATTTTTTAAATATATTTATAGGCAGGAACAAAATATTATTATTGATTTCATTTCAATCCTTTTGAAAGCAAAACTAAAAACTTAATTTTATGCTGAATATCAGAAATTTTTGTTGAATTATTCTTCGAGATATTACATAAATTATGAAAAATATTTTGTATTTCACATAATACTTAAATACCGAGCGATTCTGTTTGCAGTACTCATATTCAATAATAATAATAATAAATAAATAAATAACGATAAAATGATAAATAAAATAAAACGCTTGGTTTCATTAAAAAATATATTTACATTAATTGCAATTTCAGCATTTCCACTTTAAATTAAAGCTGAAGTTTTACCGGAAATGATAACAAATTAGGAAAATATATATAGTAAATTGAACGAAACGATCTAAACAACATTATAAGTTTGATATGACTATCAAAATTTGAAGATTAAATATGTTTTGTTTGAGAAGATATTAAGAAACAAGTTATTTGAAATATTTAATTGAAAATTGTAGCGAGCGGTAATACTGGCGAACCGGCTGGTCACCAAAGGCGGCTAGTTTTATATATTATTAAATAATCTTACTTCAAAACATTTGTAAAGAAGATAAACTAAAAACGTTTTTAATAAGTTAATTTCTTTTGATTATCAACTAATTCACCGAAGAGATTGTTTGTGATACTGTATTAGACAGTTTTCTGAGTTATTCACTTAGAGTTGTAAAAATTTTTTAAGCATATACGTTAAAATATAAATATACCAAATTTCTTTAAAAAATTTTAAAACAAAATATATTATTTTTAAAAAAATAAAAGTTATGTATTTTTAAAAATTTCGAAATATTCCAGGCGACTGAAATTTTATTTTTTTATTATTTTTCCTTATTACTTAATATAAATTTGTTTGAAACAAAATAGTGTATAATTTTGTAATCCCAATTAAATGTTAATTTTTTTAGAAACATTTTAATACATATTTACATAATTTTATAAGAATTTAATTTTTTCTGAACAAAAAGTGAATTTTAAGTATCTAAAAAAACCTCGAATTTTGAAATGCATACTCTATTTTAATTTAATGCTTAACAAAAATTTTCATTATCAATACTATTTAATTTGTTTGGAAATTAAACCTGGAGCATTTCAAAGACATTTAAATTTAATTATAATATCATTTAGAGAAAAGCCATTAAAATGTACTTTTTTTTTCTCTTGGCTCTACAAATATTCATTTATTAAACAATACATTTTATGACACTGTTTTAGTTGAATATAAACATATATTTAAGTAATGAAACCATAAAAATAAAATTTCATCTTTTCTTCCATTTTTTTTTATTTCAAAGTCTACTGTCCTCTTAATTTTAATAAAATCGTGTACCTATTGCTTGATAATCGTAATTTCCTTAATAGGCAATTATAAGTTTCAAAATATGATAAGCATATTAGCAGTATTATTTTAATAACCTTTTGTTTATTATCTTAATAAACTTTCTAAATGAAATCAAGTCACTTGACATCATAGCACTATTAAAAAATCAACTGCTTAGGTAATCTATATTCCGACTGAATATTGTCTTTCGTGGCATTGTAATTTCATTTTCTTAATCCTCATATAAACTGCGCAGACAATAAACGGAATCTTAATGTTCTAGTTTTCTTTAATGGTTAAAATCCGCACGTTCAAATATTTTTAAAAAAACAATGAAAAGTATTTTTGATTTTTATTATAACAGCAAAATATATTTCTAAATGCATTATTGAAATTTTGTTAAAATTCAAGAAAAAAAAATGCACGGCGATTAAATTGGTATTATTAGAAACATATTTTTTTTTTGAATTTTAAAGAAAAAAAAATATAAAAATTCTATTTACAGAATAATATTTTAGAAATTTGTTGTTGAAAAATGATTTAATCTCGTTTAATTTTTAATTAATTAAAAATTCCAATTAAAAAATTTTCAGGATACATATTTCCATTCACCAAAGTATATTTTACAAAATTTGATGTTTCTAGAATAATGGGTCTGACTTATAGAGCGTCAATACATACACTCATTCTATTTTATTATTAATACAAAAAATTAAAATTTGGAACTTTATTTGTTATACAGTTTTTCATGAAATTTCCTAAGATTTGTTGTGTAAATTAAAAATATTGGCTATATTTGAAATTGTGATCTTATTCTAATCTTTTAATTTTTCCAAATTAAAATTTGTAGGATCAGTTTTGTTTATTAAATTTATAAATCTGTTCGAATCAACAATATATTATTATTAATGATAATGGGGGAATTCGAAATGTGTTTCCATTTTCACAAAATAAAATTTTGTATCATTCAGATACTATATGCAATAACATTTTAGTTACTTTATCAATAGTATACACATTTTTAGTTTTATTTTAGAGCTATATTATTCTACAAATATATTATAAGAAAAAGAATAAATTGTTTATTAAGTTTGTCATCTTATTATATTATTTGCATTTGAAATAGTGGGAAAAAACCCTTTTTTATGAAAACCCCCTTGTTTAAATGGCAATAAAAAAGTCTACAATGATTTATCTTAAATTTTTTTTTCTAATAAGCAATTAATTTGTTAGGCAGAAAGTTCACTTGAAAAATGGGATTTTTAAATCTGTTTAAATGTTAAATATTCGTAAATATCAAACAATGTTGGATCTAACAAAATAGTGAATATATCCATTTAAAAAGGTATTATAAGTTTCGATTTAAAAATGTTGCAAAAGAATTTGTTACTTGCCGTCTTTCTGGCAATAACCTTTCCCCTATGATTCAAACGTACTTTTACAAAGGATTGAAAACTACATTTCTAGGAAATGTCTAATTTTCCATCCTAAATTATACTAGCATTTGAAACAAGTCGTTTTATACTCCTTGCTACTTCCAATATAAATGCAAATTTACGCCAAATATCATGTGTCACGTTAGTATTCAGCTTTGAGTGTGTTGCATTTTGAAATGGAAATATTCTAATTATAAATTGCAACATGAAACATAAGTAGAAAAGTTTCATCGCGAAGACTTTCTTCTGCATGCACTGATAAAATTATCATGCAGATTCTCCAAAAGCAACAAATTTGAAAAAAAAAAAAGAATTAAAACATGTTTATTTACTGTTAACCAAATGAAACACGCAATATTTTTCATATTTCTTTTTTTATTTTTAACTAATTTTATACTAGTTGTAATTACATTAGGGAATACACTTATTGAAGAAGTAACTTTTGAACTGAAGTTTAATTTCAAACCAAAGAAAAATGTGTTTAAGAATTTTTCCTTATGATATAGTTATTGTATTTATTATCATTCAACTAATTATTAAAAAAATTTAATATAAGTTTTTTGCACAGCATTTCATTCTTTATTAAATGATTGGGTTCCATAAACTGAAAATATTTCCTAACTTAAGTTCAGCTAATATGATCTAAATATCAAACTATCACCTTAAATAATTTTCATTGTAAAAGTTATGTACCGTATTGCATGGGTATTTTCTTGTATTTCACAGCTTATTTCTATTTCTTTTGTCATTTTACAGTAAATCTTTTAAATTTAAGATTGTTCACGAACAAGAGAAAGATATACACTAAAAACACACACACAAAAAAAAACTTTATTTTATAGGTCTCGAAAACTGAGCTTGATATTGCATGAATGTGATATAAAGGAAATATCAACACATTTTTATTGAAATTTGTATTTTTAATATTTATTAACATTTTTATTAAAAACACGTTAATCTAAATCAAAATATGTGATAATGAGTTGAGAAAAACAGTTAAATGATTACTTTTAAACAGTTGATAACATAAAAATACAACCAATTATTAGTTTTAAAGGAAACTCAATAACTCGAGATTGATAAGAAACACAGTATACAAATTATCAGTAACAGAAAACACGTGCATTTCTTTATCTTTACTTACGGTAAAAATGAAGTGTGTGTGCTGAGGTTCTACAGACCGTTTGACCTAGAGCTATCAAACTTAGTACATATATACTTTGGAGGGCAGAAATGTGGACTTTAGAGCATTTTTTCCATTTTTAATTAGAATTTTAATTAAATAAAAATTAACCGAAATTTGGCAATTTTATGCGATAACTTGCGAAAATATTACAGTCCCAAACTGATATTTTTATAATTTTAAAGTTGAAAAAAAAAATTTGATGATACCAATGTTTTAAACTATTTATTTTTTACTTTTTTATGAGTTTTAAAAAATAATTTAATTATTTTTTAGAACAATTTATTTCATACAAAATAAAATTTAACTTGCATGAGCACATCATGAGTGTGTAGGAAGAATTCAATTTTACTAGCGCGTTGCCATCACGTTTTAAAATACTGAAATTACAAGATTAAGTAAAATCGTGGTACAAGCGCTTAAAAAAGTATATCGTTCAGCATGTGTTTGTATGAAATGGAATAAATATGAAATGCGGTATTTTCTAAAAAAAAAAAAAATGCGAGAAAAGTTTACTGTGGCGTTTTAAAATACAGTTATATTATTAATTCAATAATTCATTTTTATATAAGTAACACAGAATTCAATTTGCATAGGATACCTATTTTAATCAGTATCCAACAGCTAATTTCTACAACTTTATTAATTGGAGTATATATTTAATAAAAATGTCTAAATGAAATAAATAATTATATTTTATATGCAGTTTGAATAAATAAATGTTCTGATGAAATACGAATTTAAATTTTTATATAGATCCTCTGTTTTGTGAATCATATTTAATAAAATATTCATGTAACATTAATATTTTAAATAAAAAGTACCACACTTTTGAAATTAAAACTGATTGAGTTATGAAAATTTAATGTCTCTAGTCTACAAAAACGCGCAATTTTAGACCTCTTCATCTACCGTCTCTAATTTTCTGTAAATAATATACTATAACAAAATCACCAAATACATTTTCAGTGTTTTGTTCATATATATAGTGAGGTTGATATAATTCATCAAAGAATCATTTTCCTCATTAATAATATACACTGAAGAGCCAGAAAAACTAGTATAGCAAGTCGTAAGCAAATAATGGAGGTGTTCAACCAATAAGCGTAATACGATGTGTCCACAGTGCGTATGCAAGACAACAAGTGTCTAATGAGGTTATTGCTTTGATTCTTACTATTACAATGGCTTGTTATCAAGATTTCAATGATTTCAGTGAATATCAAATTTCCGGTAAAACTTCAAATTTCCGACAGTGGTGCGACTGTAAAAAGACATTGACAGAATGGGATCATAGACGGCTGGAAAGAATCGTTACACGAGATAGACGTTCAACACTTCCTGAAATTGCTGTGGAGTTGAATGCAGGCCCATCAAACAGTGTCAGCGTACGCAATGTATAACATACCCTAATTGATATGGGCTTTCGCAGCCGCAGACCATCTCGTGTACCATTGTTGACTCAGTGTCCCAAAGCTCTGAGACTTGCCTGGGCTCGCCAACACCGTCATTAGATTCTTAATGTTTGAAAAAACGTTGCCTGGTCTGACGAGTTCCGCTTCCAGTTTTATCTGGCGGATGACCGTGTACGAGTGTGGAGAAAACCCCTTGAATCTATGGATCCCTCATACCTACAAGGAATTCTTCAAGCTGGTGGAGGCTCTGTTATGGTAAGGGGCGTATGCAGTTGGCATGGAATGGGACCGTTGATAGATCTAGATTCTACCATGACAGGTCAGCGGTACGTTAACATCCTTTCTGGCCACCTGCATCCATTCATGTCCTGTGTGCATTCCAACGTACGTGGGCAATTCCAACAGGATAATGTGCCACTCCACAGGTCTACAGTTGCTATCAAGTGGCTTGAGGAGCACTCTTCTGAATTTTGTTCCCTCTCTTAGCCACCTAATTCCACATACATGAACATTATCGAGTATATCTATGATGTTTTGTAACGTGCTGTCCTTTGGTGATCTCCACCACCTTGCACTCCCATGGCCTTGTGGACGGCCTTGAAGGAATCATGGTGTGAACTGTCTACAGAATATCTACACAAATTAGTTGAATCCATGCCACATCGTCTTGCGGCCCTTCTGCGTTCTCGTGGGGCCCCCCTACACGATATTAGATTGGTGTACCAGTTTTTCTAGCATTTCAGTGTAATATCTAGGGATTGCAATATCGGACCAAATGTTCAAAGCTTCATACGCAATTATATTCTTTCCTCTTTAACAAATTTGTATTATGTTTCGTTTTTAAATGTGTATAGAGTCAGCTTGTACTTCCTCCATTCACTTTAATAACTCTTAAACATTTTTTACATTGTGCCACCATATTCTTTTCAACATATAAATAATGAAACCAAACCGAAGTATTTTCAACTGATTATTTTTTGTTCTATTATTTATTCATTATTTTGGGTTATTATTTATGAATATATATATAATAAATCTGAAAAATATTTTGAACCCTAAAGTATGATATGCAAATACAATGTGAATAACAAACTCACCAATTAAAAAAAATATCGAAATATTGCGCATTTTCTTCACTACAACCTTGTTTTTACAGATACGAATATCAGAATACGAATCCTGGGCGTGTGCAGTATCGCTCGTAGCTGTAATAAAATAGTTTTGACCCGCCTTCTTGGATGATTCACATACATTTTTTAGTATTTTATCAATTCTCTTGATTGTACGATGCAACTTTGCACTCTCAGTCTAATTAATTTCAACCGTTAGGGAGGCATAAAAACAAAAACGTATACTGTTTTGCTATGTTGGCGATCCCTGAACGTATAGTGGAGACAATTTAAAATTTTTTTAGTAAATACCGAAAAAACGGTATTTAAACTTGTGAATACCGGTATTACAAAATTGCACAAATGGCTCAAAATACCGGTATTCGGTATTCCGGTATACAGGTATTGCAATCCCTAGTAATATCCATATATATTAGAGGGTTAGACATTTAAAACTTTTTTTTGTATATTAAAAATGCAATCAAAATTATTTTAAGTCTTATTAATAATATAATATTCATATACATTAGGGGGTTAGATATTTAATTTTTTTCATATAATAAAAATGCAGACATTTTTAAAATACACAGAAATATAAATAAAATTTATTCTGCATATATTAAAAAATGTATTTGTTCCGACTTCAAATTAATATGATAATTAATTACAAAGATATAATTACAATAAGAAGCACTTATAAATATCCATGGGAAAATTCTTTTCCATGGATATTTCATAATGGTTCTATGCAATATTTTATAATTAAACTTTTTTTTAAATATGTTTAGAAGAAAATTGAAAATCCTTACTGATCCTAACAATTGAAAAAATCCGTTATATGCTTACCGCATACATTTTCTTTTATTCTTAAGGTAGAAGAGCACCTGACGATTTTTCAGTCACAACTGTATCAGTCAATTAGGAACGCTTGTGGATTTTCTACCATCCGTAGTGAAGGGGGATAAAGGGCAAGTCCATTTCACTCGTCCATGAGTAAACAATTCTCCGCATACAACTGAACTCAGATTTCCAGATCCAGAAGGTTAATAGACCAGGATGCATAAACATTTAATTGAAAATTTTTGAGAGTTTTACACCTGCCGAACCAGCTGGTCGCCAAGGGCGGCTAAATTTTAATATGGGCTGCTAGAACCAACTACAAAAAAATTAACTTTTTGCCATGCTGATTTCTTTATCGTTATAACTTTCAATTAATGCCTTACATTCCAAGTGTTATATTCATTTTGCAACAAATAATTGTTGAATAAATTTTTTCTTAATTTTATATAAACATATATAAATAATTTTAAAATACTAATAAATAAAAAATTGTTACCATATTTTCCTGCATAACACGACCAAATATAACGAATACAAAAATTCCTATACATATTTTTCTTTATTCAGAAATAAATTATTCTAATGGAAACTAATAAAATCTAAGATATTCAACAACGTCCTACAAACTTGAAACTCATTTGAGAACAAAATCCTCATTATTACGGAAGCCTTCGTTCACACTTGAAGAGGGAATTCTTTGTCCCTAAGTGCGCCATTTTAATTACTTTACTTAATAATAATAAGATTATCAAACTGTTCATCTCACTAATCTCGTGTCACCTAGTTTATGCTTCCCAAACAACATCACAGCTTTGCAGTAATCTTGCACCAAACATTGAGCGGGGTGCATCGGCCATTCTTTTTGATCAAAGCATCGCTTTCCAGCTCCTTAACGAAGCGCTGATAAAAGAGCATTTTAAAGCGTTCCCCAATCAGGTTATGAAATATTTGAACAAAGGGGAGCTAAACATCCCGTTTGGTGTTTGAAGAAGCAGAAACCCATGCCGGCTTTAATCTCAGGCAGAGGTCTGGGCTCAAAGGGCTCTGGGACAGCATGCTTGACTTATTTATTACGCCCTTCCCCTAATTCACCGCTGATAAATAACTCAGCTAATTAACTAGCCTCCTCTCTCGCCAGCGCTAATCCCACGACGGCATTGATGTCCACTCCTTTGTGCCCTCTTCCACAAATCCGAATTCACGTTCCGACGCTTGCAGCATGATCAAGTGGATCGCAATAAAAGACGCGGTCAATGTTTTCCGACACGGAACGCAATTGTGTGGTGCTCTAGACATCCTCACAAAGAAAGGGGGAATAGGGGAGCTTTGATTTCTGAAGAATCGGAGGTTTATCTGGCAGGGTTGATGCGCGAAACTTTGCGGCTAAAGGCTGATCGTGAAAATTTTATCTAAATATTCGTTCAAGTATATGTCTATGAATGGCTGGTCTATAAAAGACAAGAAAACTTCTTCCTTTTATCCAAAATATGAAATATGTCACTTGTTTAATGTAATTTTGAATTTAGAAAACTTGAAATTCCTTAATCATTAAATTAATGTTAAACTTGTTAATTGATATCTGACTTAACTTCAAGCACTCTACTAGCGACTTAAATGTAAAACACGAAAACTATTATCTACTTGTTTGGAAGCAGTTTTAGATTTATCTAAAGGACATTGAGCATAAATACTATGAATCTGCATTAACTTGATTTAAAATTAATCATATTTTAGAACAAGGAACTTTAATACCATAAAGATGACAGTAATGAGCTTCAACAACTCCAATTTTTGCCGATTTTATTACCCTATCTTCTCTAAATCACTTTCACATTTTGTGTGTTCATTGTAAAAGAAAATTTCTCTTCTTTATTTGAATTTTAATATATAATCAAGAAAAAAAAACAAAATAAAAAGAGTTTTTTTATCTAAAAATTGCAAATTGAAATGTTATGCTAGTTTTCAAATCACACCAGATGGCGCTCAAACTTCAGAAAATTTTCAATTATCTTTTTCATAACATTATACTAAATGGTTCTTTTTATGTTGAGCTTTGTGGTAAAATGAAAGAACTAGAGCACGAATTTAGATTTTTCTTCCCTTTGACCGACTAGTTCCAATGTTTGATACAAATCAACAAATCTGGTATCAAAATCCATACCAAATTTCATTTAATTACCTCATTATATTTTTTACTTAACTTGTATTAATACAAATGACCAAAAAATGATTTCACTTTTGGCAGATTTTATTCAAATTTAACATATGTTTAATTTAATTTTAAAATTAAGAAATTAAAAACGGATTATTTAAAAATAATTTCCTTTTCTTAATTCGTTCTGTTTTTTAAATAAAAGTGTTCACAGATAAACAGATATTTTTACAAAAACCACATTTTTTAGACTCAATTTCGTCTAAATTGTAGAGATTCATCCAAATCACAAGAGCCAAATTCTTTAAGATTACATTTTTTTACACTATTATCAGATTTAAATATTTTAATAAAATTTTAAAAATAAAAATAATAGAAAAAATTAAAAAAGCAATAAAGGATGATTAAAAAGTCGATAAAAAAATACCTATTCAAATATTTCTAAAATTTTATTTATATTATAAAATACATTTCATTCAATTGTACTCATTATATGAATTAAAAGTATCGATATCGCAGCTATTGGTTGTTTGTTTGGAAAAGGAAATTAAAATTTTGATAACAATAATTAGTCACATTACCAAAATAAATCTGGCAAATTTCAGTAGCTTATAATAGGCCATAATATTTACTAAGCTTTTAAATATATATTTAATATGAAATTCAGTCTTTTTCACAAAAGATAACCTTTTGGAATCAAAAATAAGATAATAATAGTTTATTAGAATCACTGAATCGATATTACATAATGTTATATCTACAAACTGTATAATACAAAATGTTCCATTTATTCTATTATATTTTTAATTCGAAAGATTGTTTGAAATGATCTTCATATGTCACCATTAATGTTTTCCATATATGGTGCTAATACCATATTGTTTGTTTGAACTGCAATTTTCTAGAAAATTGGACTTTATAAATGAAAACATTTTCACTGTTTTCCATCATGCAGTAGTGAATTTTAAAACCAGTAAAATTCCACTATAAATTAATCATTATTTAAAAAGATATTGTTCAGAAATAGTTTAAAGTCTCTCATAATTCCTCTGAGTTCAATTCATCATTTCACAGATTCCAGTTCTTTGTTACCATAATTGTTAATTACTGGAAATTAATTGATTGATAAACGTTGATTCAAATCCCACATTACCAGGTAGGAGAGCTTGACAAATGATAAACTTTTGCTGTATTTTGCTCCGAAGACATTGATATTTCTCCTGCAACTACTGTAGAAATATACATGGAAAACGTGACTGGAGAATCTTTCAGAAGAATTTAGTGAATATATTTTATCATTTGCGAAGAAAATTTTTCTCGTTAAATTTAGCCATAAAAAAATAGTATAGATTTTAAAGCCCTTCTTTTATTGGCGTTTGATAGATCTATTTTTACTTACAGTTATGTATTTTAAATGCTATTTTTTGGGCTATTAAAGCTTAAAATAGCACAAACAGCTTAGAAAACTTATATTGAAATGTTATTGATTGGTCCTTATCAGACTTAAGTGCTTATTAAAATTTTTTTTGAAATCACAAGTCTAAGCTCATTGCTTGGAAAGCTTAATAAATATTAATGCAAATCCGTAATACTATTTCCCTGCGTTTTTAATCTCATTAATAATTAACTAGCATGGATTATTACGCTACGTAATAGATTTATAGATAATCTTAAAGAAAGTCGAATGAATGCCAGGTAAATGATTCCTGACTTTGGCAAAATTTGGGACAAAAATAAAAGCTCCAGAAAATACAAGAATTTTTGCCATATCTCTGTTAGGAGACAAATCCGAGATTCATTTAGAAATTCCGTTGCCCTGTCAAAGGTTTCATTGTGAAACCTGTAAATGTTAGCAAGTTAAAAAGATCGACCAAAAATATTTTCTATTTAGTGTGCTGAAAGTTCTCTATCTGTATTCTGTCTGTGTTATAAGATAAAGAAAAATTAACTCTATAGTTTCATCACATTCATATATATCCATAAATATCTTTTTAATATAGTGTTTCTTTGTAACCATTAGCCAAATTATTTTAAATCAGATTTTTAACTGCCTTTTCATCTACTATATTATGATAAGAAATGCAATAATTGCATAATTCATGCTTTTTTAAATCGTTATAAAAGGTTTCAGATTATTATCTTTCTTTATATGTTTGTAAATTCTATGCGTAGTTATTTCTGCTTTATGTTCTATAAATATTCTGATATTTAATAAAATTCACGCTACATGTCTATCAAACCATTCAGTTACCTGAAGGTTACGGATATAGGGGTAGGAGACGGAGCTCTTTTTGTGTTATGAATTCTTACAAGTGCTGCTCATTGTGTATGCTTAATTATGCTTTTGACTGTGTTTTTTGTTTTCTTATGCAAGAACACCTCGTTATCCATAATCGAATTGTTGAACTTGTTGCTCGATGCGGCTACAGTACAATAATCTTCCTTTCCAATATGCTAAAACTATTTAAAGTTATTAAGTTAAATTAATGTAAGATGTTTGATATCAAAGAACACAGCAAATGCTATTCTTTGCACATGGTGTTCGATATACTAATGTTGTAATCAATTCATTCTCTTTGACTCAGAAATGAATCAAATATGAAAAATAGAAAATGATACATTTCCTTCTCCGCTTTATTTTATTGTATTAACAAAATAAGCCATGGAAAATTAGTTTATGTTTTTTAAGTTGAAATATATATACATTTTTATTTAATTAAACTGGAAAATTCACCAAAACCAAAAAAAAATCCATCTGACTCAAGTAATTAATCTAAAGATAAAACAAATTTTTTCTAAAAGATCAATATTTAAAAGAAAAAATGAAAAATTAATTACCCAGGTAATTTTAAAAGTTATCTAATTAAACCCATTAAGTAAAAAAATTAACTTCTATCAACTCACATAATATATAATTTAATTAAATGCATTACATTTTTACAAAAGAAATGCAACTGCAGCAGAAATTTTAATTTCAAAAATAAAATACAACATTCTTCCCTAAAGAGTTTTAATGTATCTTATCTGATATCCACTTTATTATGTGACGCTAAAATCACCCACCCAGCAAAAGCTGAAACATTTTAAAGACGTATATAATTACATTTATTTGGCATAATTCGGCAAGCAACAACACGATCTGCAAATTGAGAAAAATCAAATAAAAAAAGTGGTATGAAGTAAAATATTCATTTCTCTAAATGGATAACAAATAGCTCTTATCGCATATTTCAGCCTCTAATAAATCTACCATCTATCATTCATGCAATTTCATAAAAATGGGATGGTTTAAAAAATTCTTACAAAAGTCGTTAAAAACTAATCAAATTTTAATCCTAAATAAATTACCAACATCATCGATTTTTTCATTGGATGGGAAATGACTTCTCTCTTTGCTACTTTGCTTCTTTTTTTAAATATGTTTCTTCCGTATTTTTAAAATTTTTATTCCGTTCCGAATATCGGCCGAGTTTTTTTTATTATTATTTTTGCAGTTTCTGTTTTGAAGTAGCAAAACTTGGCGGTAGCACGTGAGACAGATCGTTTTCTAATCACAGCTTTAAAAAGATTTATCTGTCTTTGAAAAAAATATTTTAACTTTGTTTCAATTTCTGTTAGAACTCGGGATTGTATATGCATAAATAGCTTATGGTTTTCTATGATTGAGATTTTATTTTTTACTGTATTCAGATTTATGCCGGGTTTACACTCGGTCAATTATAAGACGGCGCACGCGTAGAAAGGCTGTAAAATGTTGTTCAGTCGATAGCAAGTAATTGTCTCAACGGGACAACAACATGCCGCTGTGTTGTATTTTTTTTTTCTTAATGCGCACGCGTTTGTAGAATTTGGTGGTTTTTTTTTTTTTTTGGCGTGAAAAAAAGTTATTTCTTATCATAGATTAATTGCGACATTTTTTGCTCTTTGTTCTTTCTGATGCGAAGTTATGTTTTTGTTCTCACTTTATTTTCCATTTTTTTCTATAGTTTTCTAAATTTAGGTATATTACCTTTTTTTATTTCACCATGTTTCTTTGTATAAAAATCCATCATTTTAATTCGATACGCAGTGAAAAAGAAAAATTCAGAGACGCCAAAATGGTAATTTATAGTCAAGCATGGAAGGCCTGAATCTATCTTGTGGGACACATAAATCATCCCCTTTCAGCGCATGCCCAGCCTATTTGCCTTCTTATAACTGGTCGAGTGTATACCCGGCATTACTCTTTAAAAAAACAAATAATTGTTTTTTAAAACAACTGTTCAATTTTAGGGTGCGTGTGAAAAGTCCATGGAAATTCTTACTCGGTGATTGCAATGCATAAAATTATCTTTTGCAGTCATTTTTATTTAATTATTCAATATTCTAAAAAATTCATATTATCTCTACGATATTTTTTGTGGCTCAAAACAATAAGCACTACTGGAAGTTTGTATGTTCTATTGTCATTTTTTTTCTGTATCGTTAATGGTCATTTTCCAAGACTACTTCTTTGAGTAAACTCTGTTTTCTTTAACTTTTATGTGTTTTTTAAAGTTTCAGATATTTGTTTATTTTTTTAGTCCTTGCGACAAAGCGCCAAAAAATTGCAAACCATCGTCAACCCTCGTTCGACTGACAACTCAAAATTAGCGTTTTTTACGTAATCCGAAAATCGCCTAGTAAACCGATTATTTTGGCGATCTTCATGTAATCTGAACATTATCTTATCCTAGAATGCAACCATCTCCGCGAAATCGTGGTATTAGTGTACCAGAGCTAGTGTAATCTGAAATTCGCAAGGTAAACCATATTATCTTGGCGTTCTTGGTGTCATCTGAAAATTTTCAAATAAATGCAGGGACTATAGAAATAAATAAATATCATATTATATTTTGCCGCTTTTATTAAAACGGTATTCTATGAGTAAAAATGAATTGACTAGGTCCTTAGAAGTTATTTGAAATGCAACAGACTCGGAATTCCCGTAGGTAGTATCCAACATTTTCCTATGCTGTTGAATGCAGCACTTATAATGATATATGTAGATATGCAGTTTGTTTCAGTGAACCGTTTCAGAACGTTTAAGAGAGGTAGGGTACATCCTGACGAACCAAAATCATATACCCATGGGCAGTCAGAAATGCTTTCTTGATGCGGTACATGGCGTTGTGCGAAAAGTCCGAGCTTTCGTGCAGGGAATCTTCATTTCGCACAAGAACGCCAAGTTAATAAGATGGATGATTACACGATTGCAGAGTTAGCCGATATGCATTTGACGTACGGGGCTGCAAATTGTAGTGGGCCACAGCACAGCGTTTGTACACGGAAGATATCCGACAAGGCGTATTCCAGTCATAATTTCTTTGCAAGACTGCACCAGAGGTTAGCTGAGACAGGTTCATTAGAAAGAACTCACAGGGACAGGGTAAGAACAACACGGACTGCAGACGCCAAACAGAATGTGCAGCAGCATGTACAGGGGAATCCAAGAACGAGTACACGAAGTGTAGCAAACGCAGTCGGGGTTTCCCATTGTAGCGTCTGGATGATTCTCCGAGCAGAAGACATGCATCCGTTTCACGTGCAGCGTGTCCAGACACAGAAACCGGAGGATTATGTACCTAGTATTGCTTTCGCAGTGGTATCTGGGAAAATGTGCTACAAATCCCCTTTTTCCTGCTGAAGTGTTGTTTTCCGATGAGGCATCCTTCACAAGGGAAGGAATTTTCAACACGCATAACCACCATATCTGGGCGATCGAGAACCCGCATGCAATACGACGTCGTTCAGTAGAGAATCGATTTTCGGTCAATGTATGGACCGGTATTGTGGGAGATCACCTCATCGGACCTTGCCTGTTACCGGGTCGTCTAACCGGACCTACGTACTTTCTCTTTCTGCAGCAAGTATTGCCACAACTTTTGAGAGATGAACAGATTACTGTATCGACGCAACAGACAATGTGGTTCCAACACGATGGAGCCCCTGCCCATTATAGCGGAGGTGTTCGTAACTACCTGAATGTCACATTTGGTCAATGGTGGATCGGACGTGGGGGTCCCGTGCGTTGACCTGCTCGGTCACCCGACTTATCATGTCTTGATTTTTATTTCTGGGGTCATATGAAATCAGTAGTTTATGATACTCCTGTTGACACTGCTGAGGAGCTCGTTGCAAGAATCGCAGTAGCTGCCGGGGAGATTCGAGATATGCCTGGAGTATTCCAGAATGTTCGGATGTCCATGCGTCGGAGATGTGAGGCGTGCATTGTAGCCCGTGGAAGAAATTTCGAACACTTACTTTAATCCATGTACCTTTTGCTTCTTTTCATGTATTATTAAAACGATTTCTCATTTACGGCCTCTTTTCTTTATGGTGCTTCTGTGTACAACACGGCTTCAGGAAAGCATTTCCGACCCCACATTGCTCTATGATTTCAAGTTGTCAGGATATACCCTAACCCTCTTAGAAGTTCTGAAAAGGTTCACTGAAGCATCCTGTATATGCCAGCATCATGGCCTAGGAGTAGCGCATCTTCCCCGTGATCTGAGCGTCCTGGGCTCGAGTCCTGGTTTGGGCATGATTGTTCTTTACCCTGTGTGTATGAGGCGTATGAAAGAGGTCCCCCCCCCCTGTAGAAAGGTGCCGTGCAAGTGAGTGTCTTCTCCGTATGAGCTAAACGTCAGACTTCTACCCACAAGAGCTTAAGGGCCTTTACCCACAGAAGTTGCTGCACAAACTCGGCTTAAACCCGCTGACAAAATCAACTGGCTTATCTGTGACAAATGCCATCCCGCTGACAAAATCAACTGGCTTATCTGTGACAAATGCCATAAGTAACAGCAGCAATATATATATATCACCACAGACAATAAAAAAATAGTTTTGAGCTTGATTTTTCTATCTTTGTATAATTTTAGCTACTTATTTGGCTTTTATTTATTTCTTAAGATCCCATTCCATTGCTCCAATAACTTCCTTAATAAATTTTCTGAAACAAAATTTTTAGAAATGAATCTAATTTTTACAGAAGCTCCCCAAAAAATAAAAAAGATCCCCCGATAAGACTAACCATCCACAAAACTGCACGCAGTAAGGGTTAAAAAAAAAGCCTCCGAGCAGATCCTTACCTGAAGACAAACATGAGCTCTAGGGCGTGATATTACATCTAAGAAGTTCCCTTTTAGTGAACAACGGCTTCATCGAACGTGTCGGGAAAGGTTAAGAAGGACCGTGAAAATAACGGGTCAAATGATACTCCATGAAGGAGTGGGAGGCGAAATTTTTTGATGTTCCATTTTTCGAGAAGAGGTTCAAATTACATTGTGATGGATCTAACAGCATGGAAAGCACGTCGCACGGATCATTGCAAACGTTTCCGTCTCGTTTTCAGCTGCGCCAGCGGAAAGAAAGAGTTCGCATTCGTGAGAGAAAATTTTTCGCATTCTTGTGGACGTCCCAGTTGAGGGATCGGTAACACGCTACCTCATATGAAGTTAACAGCTGCGAGGGCTGCGAATTATTCGGTGCATATTTATTAGGTATTTGTGTGTGGGTTAGTTTTAGGTAAAAAACGTTTCTACGACGGTTTTGAAATTCCGTGTATCAGTTTTTAGGTTTCCAAACTTTATTAATGTCCTTTGTGAAAGGGGAAAAATCCTATATCACAATCCCCAAAGAATAACGGTAAATGAAAAGAAAATTCCTGAATCATTATCTCCAAAAATACGATTGAAGATTTTTTTTTTTTTTTTTTTGTGAATGTATGGCAGAAATTTTATTTTGGAAGTTCACATTTTTTTAAAGCGTTAAAAAAAATCCACGAATTGAATTATGTTGTTGTTGTTACTTATAGCATTTGCCCTAGGACAAACCCGCTGACGAAGACAGCAATTTAACCCAAGTTTGCGCAGTAGCTTCTGAGGATAAAGGCCCCTGAGCACCCGAGGGCAGAAGTCCAACTTCTAGCTCATATGAAGATGACACTCACTTGTACGACTTCTTTTTAAAGGGAGGGGGAAGGGGCTCTTTTACACTCTTCACAGAGAGAACACAGAACAGGAACAACCATGTCCGAACCAGGATTCGAACCCGAGACGTACAGAAAACGGTTAAACGCTACAGCTAGGCCAGGACGTCGGCAGAAGTGAATTGTGTCTCATTAATGCCATTTCCTCTTAATGTATATAATATTCAATCGGTCCCGGAAAACTTCCTAGTTCAGAAAATAATGTTACCTAAATGTGCTTCTGGCTCTTAATCTGCTTTTATGAAGAAGAAAAAAAATAATTGTGGAATTTATCATTACAAATTTAATTTTAATTTATTACGAATGTAATTTAATCTAATACTTCTCTGAAAAATATCACAACTACAAAAAACTTACATTTGAATAGACTGAATTCTTTCTCTCTCTCTTTTTCTTTCTCCCAAAAAAAAAAAAAACAACCGTCAAAGATATTACACGAATTTAATTTTACAATTCATCGATCGCTTCATAAAAGGGCGGGGGGAGATAAATCAGAGCATTGCACAAGACACAGAACTGTTAGATGTCACACAACATGTTTAATTAATCTTTTCACATGATATTGAATTAATTCTATTTTGTAAATCATAGCATTTTGATTTATGTAATTTAAATAGCAATCTTATATTTTTAAATACCTACCGAAATATATTGGGATACTTCTATTCTTTAATTATTCTGATTGTAAATTATTACTAGAATATTATCATAGTAAAATATTGACAATTGTTCAAAATTGAGATACTAGTGTTCAATCAAACAAATATATTACTTGGATGCTAATATTTAATTTTCTTTTAATTTTTAAAATTCTAATATTCTCTTATACATCATATGATATCAAAATTTCTCATGGATATTCCATTTTAAATATGGACCAAAATATTATTTTTTTTCAATGCAGAAATAAAGAATTTTAGACGCATTATTTTGGGATAGCAAAGTATAAATTTTTAATCTAAGGGCGCGTAAGTAGTGGAGAAATTTAATGAGCAACCAACTTCCATGCTAGTGTAAACATGTTTCATCCCTGTTTTGGCAGCTCATATACATCGTGATGCTTTAATCACTTTTTCTGATAATCTTCAAAGTTTCTATTATATCTCATTAGTATCATTTTTTCCCTTTTCTTTCTTTTTGGAATTTTTCTTTTAACAATTTACGTTATCCCATTAATCCTTTGCTAAAAATATTGGAAAGAGAATTTATTAGGAACACTGCATTAGTGAGATCCCTCACTATAGTAAACAACGTACTTTTTTGTTGAGTGAGAAAGTAAATGAATGGTTAAATTTAATAGACAGCCACTGCATTTTCATTATGTCTTGTAATTTTACATCACTTTAAATAACTTGAATGGCTATTTGTTATTCAGTTGCAAAGCTTTAAAAAGCACATCTCAGGAGTAATTCATTTTTCCATTTGGGAATCACTAACTGGTTACTCCGACCCGCCGGAAGGCACACTGAAAAATATGAATGACCAGACCGCAACAGCAACACTGGCGGGAACTGTGGTTGAGTCTCAGAGCCATCATAAGCCATGGTATGATCCTTCCCTAATTAAATACTTCCGTTATCGATGGAAGGAGCCAGACCCCCTTCCCCCTCTTTTCATGTACCTACAAGGTTGACGAGAACCAATCACCATTCCGGAAGCTTCTCAGCCTCAGTTACAAGGTGCCCCTCCCCGCCCCCGTGGAACTTGCTATTTGTGAATAAAAACTACTTTCTCCTTAATTTTTTTTCACTGCTCGCTTTACATAATTTTAACTAAGTGCAGCATTATGCCGAAATAACTAATTATAACTAATTTTTATTCATGTATACAAAAACCGAAAGAAAAAATTGTACTTTTAAAATACTGTAGCCAGTATGGAAATTTGAATCTTAACCATGCTAATGATTAATCTTATTTTATCAATGATAAGGTTATGGTATGATATAATAAAATTTTTGGCAAGATCGAATGCAGGGTGTATTACACTGAACACAAAGTTTATTGAGAGATAAGAAATAAACGACTTCTAGGAGAATACATGGTTATGAAAAACAAATGTAAAAAAAACACATGCCAATAGTGCAAAAATAAAGGAGGTTTCATTTTTAAAAAATGGACAAAATCTAAATGTTAACGCTTCAAACACTATGAGAAAAAAGCGAATGAGCTAGAAAACTTCAAATAGTTTAGGGTAGCATCTTTCTTTGATTGTAAAATTTGAATTAAAATTTTGTAATTTGAAAATAAATATATTAACGAATATCAATTAATTAGAAGCAAAATTAAAGCATTCAATTGAAATTGGTAATAAATCAGAGCAGATAGAGACTTGTTCAGTAACTAACAAATTTTTATTTCAAAGAGTAAGAAGATAATCATTAACCTTTAGAGCTGTTGGAGGAGAAATCAAATCTCATCAGGTGATAAATTGTTAATTTCAGGTGAAAACGATGTTTCAAAAGATTGTATCCGTAATCTTTCTGTTAATCCAATTATGTGACTAATTTGTATAACTTTTAAAATGAAATCCTTTATCTTCACTTACCAGTACCAGTGTTTAAAATTTTGCTTTTATGCTCAATTAGGTATTGTGAGTTATAGAGATCAATTCTGCTGATATCTCTTAATTGATTAGAGTGAATAAGAAAAGTGGGGAACTAAACCAGAAACTTTTTTCACAAGCAACTCTTGTACAGATAAAAACAATTCACAACTATCAAGTTTGAAAAGAAACAAATAATAATAATAATTATTATTATTAAGAGTAAATGAAAAAAAATACACAATTTAAAAAAATAGTCATTATAGAAAATTTATTGGAAACTTTAAAGTCAAGGAGATTTTTTTTTTTTTGCTATTGTTGCTTATAAATGATAAAAGACTATGAAAAAAATAAAGATATTCCGAGTTTTAACATTTTAACCTTTGATTTGCTTCATTTGGTTTTGCGACTTGTTTTTAAGAAGCCTTGGTATAAACAAAAAGAAAACGAGCTTAACTTTCATGGCTAATACAAGATATATTTTGGGATATCTCAAAGAGCGAATGCTCAAACATAAGCAGCTACGACCCAACATAATTGCTTAAACAAATCTAACAAGCAGTTGCTGAGTTTTGAGTGGCAGAAGTTGGCTGGATATAGATCCATTAATGCACCATCCTGTGAAGAATGTAAACCATATGCGTAGATCACATGACGTAAAGTATTATGCAAAAGACGTTCGAAGGGCCTTTGGACATCATTTCAACCACTCACTCTTCTAATCATAGACTGTCACCTATCGTGATATCATTGAGCCATACTTGAAAAGCTGTCATTTCCCACCATTTTCTGAAAATGACCGAGTAGAATTTGTTGCTATAGTATTAAATATATACGATCCGATTTTGATCCTTCGCTAGTTAAAACTTTTTATTCATTCGACTCGGCTTTATTCATCCTAACGCAGAATGCATGGTTAAGTAAAATAGCAAACATGAATATTTATTTCAGGTATACTAACTAAAGTTAGTTATTTTTGTCTTGAATTATTGAACGGTGGATTTAAGAGTTTGAAAAATTAAATGTGATGTTTTTAAGATAGTGGTTTTATTTAAAGCTATTTAGTAGAAGAATAACCAGTATTAATACATAAAATAAATTCATTAAAATTTGAGTTTTTATTCCCTTTTCGCAATGTGCGGGTTAAGTGACAATGTAAAATTAGATTTGAATATGCCAATGGGCACGCAATCAATATATATATTAATAAACAAGTGTTAAAGAATTTCATGTACAAAATCCTAATACATGCTGAAAAGTCTTTTTATGCCTATCTAACAGACTCCAAAGCGCAGTACAGCTAGCCGTTAATTCATTTGGAAATCATATATAGCACATGTCCAGCGATATCAATAGACTTTAGAGCGGGATTAGCGGACATCCGCAAAGGACAAATCACTTCCCACACACATACACACCGGCTAATAATATTGAGTCTAAATTGAACCGCCTGAAGCGTTTCGCAGTGAGGGTATCGCAGCATTGTATAAAAGAGAGGTATGTTTAGACTCTATTGAGAATATGAGAGTGCATCATTTCAATTTAAGTACCTATCGAGTATCTATAAATCAGCATTTGAATAAAAAATATTTATCAGGTTTTTTAAATAAAAATAGTAATAGTTTATTGCATTTAAATTTAAAGAAGTGTCGATAAAGACGAAGTTTTATTAAATTGATGCAGTTTTGTTTGAATTATTGGCTCTAAAAGGCACATTTAAAATAAAAATTCATTTATGAAAAAGTATCTCTCTTTTTCTCTAATACCAATATCCCAGGATTCACCCTTTGTTGATGGGGGACCCAACACCACTTTGCTCAATTTGTATCAGTCCTATTCCTTTCTTACACATTCTTGTAGAATGTTCACGGTTTTTTTACAGCGTCTTACATTTTTTCAGAAATCTCATCCTGATTTGGAAGAGTTGCTTTCCTAAACACCGCAAATCAATACTTTTTAATTTTCCAAAAAGCATTGGATTTTATAATCATATATAAACAATAGCCACGCTTTTTACTACAATACCATACCTTACATCATTGTTGCGCTTTTTCATGACTCACATTTTTACACTTTTAGACATTTAGATTTTGTAGATATTCCATATTTTGATTTTATTATAAATTCATATAAGTATTTTAATTTCTTGAATGTGGGTCATCTTAACTTTAGTACTAAAAAAAAAAACTCACACTCAAACCCAGGATTTATTTTTCATTTTTTGAAAGATAAAAATAAATTAGGCATCTGAAAACAAAAGTTAAATAGGAAAAGAATAATGACCCACCATGTAGTATTATTTGAAAGAGACAGCAAAAGTATATTAAATTTATACCGATACAAAATACAGAAAAATGAGAGCGTTTAAAGGCGGGCATTCTTATTCACTCCATCCCCAACCAATGAAGTGGTGATATTACAAAATCTATCGTCTTTTCGAAATCTCGTGAGAATCGGCATGGGTATGAAATACTATTCAAATATTCCTCAATCTATTTCATTCCAGCCATTTGAATCAGCCTATGGCTGAATGAAGATGAGGTGGATGAGACTTCGAACACGTGAAAAAAGCAGAACTTGCTGTATTAAGGTATTCAAGAAGGGGGTTGAAGGGAACTAGGCCTAGAATGCGTCTAAATGACAGATTTCAAAGAATCGGCTAAAAAAGGAATGACTTGAAATGTGATCAGTTCAGCATGACATCCAGTGATCATGAAGAGTTTACTTAAGAAAAGAAATCTCTCACATGTCAACAGAGTAGGTATTAGCGATATATCTGTGGAATTGCCGCGTATTTGATATTTGTTAAATGAAGTCATTGAGTCTGGATTCATTTCTTTTATATTTTATAACTCGTTTTTACTTGAAATTAGCTCGTTCTCGATATTTTTTTTGTACATTTTTAACGTTTCCCGTTTCCGTTTCCAACAAAGTCGTAGAGTGTTTTAACATTAAAAATTATTTTAAATAGCCAGTCTAAAAAGAAAGGATTACTTTAGTTAATTTATACTATGTTCCTTTTATAGTTTCATCAATGATCAACACATTAATCAAGCTGATTTTGTCATATTCTTCAAATAATCGCATTAAAATATTTTCTAAAAGAAGTAGAATTTATCGTTTCATAATTACAGCAAAATTGCATCAGAAAATTAAAATTTTACAAATCTCTATGCGATTACAGCTGCATATAATTATCGAATTGATTTACAAGGTGACTTTTTTTTAATTGCTATTCGCATGCATTTGATACTTGCTGAAAGTATAAAGAAAGAGAAGGAAAGAGAAGTTAATGAAGTTAAATATATTCTTTTGAATTAAAATTTGTCCCTTCTATGACACATTTTGTTATTGATTTATTAATCATAGTTCATATTCAGTGAATAATGATATCCATATCCATCTAGAGGTAAAATTTATCCTCCTAAGTATTCCAAAAAATTCTTCTTTCCCAACAAGTGTTTGAATTTTCCTTGTAAACTAATTAAAGCCAAATTACAAATTTTACTTTTATTTTGTAACGATCCTATATTTTACAATTACTTTGAGATAATTATAACAGAGTAAAAAATCTAAATGCTATTATCTGCTTTTAGAATTTTTTTTCAGGCACAGTTTGTCTTTGACTAACATCGAACTCGAATAATGAAGGTTCCCTTCGCATGCCTAATCGCCCCTCCCCTAAAATTGTGTGGAAAGGTGACTCTTGATAAAAGGGTGCTGTTCCTTTCTATTGTCAGCAAAGATGTTGGGAAACCGATAACAGCAGCACCGATGTTGTTGATAAGTCACGACTGTCTGAAAGAAAAAAAATTATTTGCCATCTTCGTTAAGGTGTGCCAAGAAATCAATAAAAATCTGACACATTGAAGTTTGGAAAAATAAATTGTAGTTCTGATTTCATCGTTCTTTCCTTTTTTCCATTTGATTCTTATGGCGCGACAAAATCAGAAAAAAATTAGTCACATGTTTGTTATTGGAAAATTTGTAATATATTTTCTGTATCATTATTCAAATGGCAGTTATTTTTGCTTCAAAAAATTCTTGGTAAAAAGTAATTATTAATAGCCCTTTAAAAGATTTGATGGAAAACTATTCCGTTATTTTATTTCTATTTCTGCAATTGATAACCATAGATTTCAAGCCAACTTGATCAAAAGACAATTATAATAAACGCATGGAATTATTGTATTATCTCTGCAATTTTTTTTCTCCCGGTTACATTTTACACAGCGATTTGATCGGTTATGATAAAGTCTATCAGATGCGTAAACGGTGGCTACCTATCTTGCCTTGCGTATGGTTTTTAACAGAAACGCTTAGAAAAATTGACAAACTCGTATCCTACGATATTGAGAATGAATGAATAATCATCAAATTTTTCTTCAAATATCTGATATAAGGAAGCGTCATACTTTAAGCGGGGGGAAACACTATACGGTTGTTTTCAATATAACACAGAATTATTTTGTTCATTTTATACTTATTTCCCAAATGGCGGCATACTGTTAAACTTCAATGAAGACATTCATTTCCAAATCACTCGGGGTTTTAACTTGCTATTAAACAATTAAACGCTTTCGGTTTTGGATAAATAGAAATGAAACAATCCATTCTTATTCGAATGCAATGTTTCATTGAAAGATCATTGTAAAAAACGGTCAGCAGTATCTTTGCGAATTTCGTGTTCATTATTAAGAAGATTTATCATATAGTTTATCCTAAAAATTGAATTAGAATTAGAAGGAATTCATTGACTCATAGATAGATGTCAGTCTCACTTTCTGAAGTAGATAAAAATCATCTCAGCTTCTTTCAAGTTAAAGAGGAAAAAAACAAGCCTTCATTTACATAAAAAACAAAGAGAGAAAGTTTTCAAGATAATAAATGCGTGCAATTGGGGCAACTAGGAAGTTTCTTGATTCATTGGTCCTTACTTATGGCAAGACAAAAACAGATTTGTTGGTGGGATTTTAAGAATGATATTGTATAATATTCACATAGAAGCTGTTCAAATAAATTTGACAGATTTGTGATCTCATATATAAGTTTATGTACTTTTCACCAACTATCAAAATTTCTTGATTTCGGGAAAATCTACAATTACTTGATTAAATTCTATTACTTCCTATATTAACTCGGATTTTGTCTTTTATAGTATTTCAGATTATTTAAATTACAGAAATTATTTTGATTTCCCTTGAAATGAATATTTAATCAATAGGTGCATCAAAATATGAAACTCCTCCGTTCTGTGAAACCAAATCTTCGAGTAATGATTCAAAAGTTAGAGTAGAAAATGGCGACAAATCACAAAGAACAATTTGGGGGAAGAAACTTTATTCTGATAAAACTAGTTAAAAGTAACTATAGACCATTTTAAATGTAATCAATTTAAAGCTCCATCGAAGTTCAAAGTATCTTCATTGCAATATCCCTTACTCATTATTTAAAAAATTTTTGATCTGAAATATGCAAAATCAAGTAGCAGCCTATGAACAAAACATCCAAAATAGTAATAGTTATGTAATTTCCAAAAAAGCATTTTTACATGTCATGCATACACACACTTAAATAAAATATCTATCTCCTTTTATTTCATGTTTTTAAAATTTAAAAGGAAAAGTTTTACAGTTATAGACAGAATTTTATATAAATAACCACTGCTTGTAGCGAGAAATTGCATTCAAACATATTCCAGGATATTCCCATACCAGGATAACAAAGAACAATAATCTATGATCAAAAATAGGAAATCTATTGAAAATATTTTTTAAATAAAACGAACGACTAGTGGAAATCATTGTCAGGTATTTCTATAAAATCGTCCCTACGTGTTAGGAAAACAATAATTCTGGGGAAGAAACGTACATAACGATTCCGCCTCGACTGTCCCCAGATTCTTCCAAAAAAATCTTTTGCTGTCTGTAATATTCAATCGTCTGAATGTTTAAATCACGGTCTTTTCAGCCCCTCCCTCTCATGCCTTTTTTTCCTCCCTTCATAATAGCTTGGGCTGCATTGACATCGAACGTTTGATTCTCTTTTGTGACTCCATTGAAATGCATCCACGTGACTTGTCTGAAAAGCGTCGCCGTATCCATGGAAACTGGAGAACATGTCATCCCGGCGAATTTCTCTTTCCAGAACAGCTAAACGAAACCAATATTGTTTAATGTCCATTTCATTTTTTTTTCGTGCTTTTATTTTGCTTGCTTTTATTTTTCTTTCGCCAAATACATTATGATGTCTTCAAAAAAGACCGCTTTTCTTTCTTCCGATCGCAGGTTTTTGTGCCAGTACGGAGGCTTTGAAATCCAGATGAAATTGCCCAGAAAAACTGTCTTTTGTCCCGCAAAAGGGATTCCGATTATCTGGCGTTCGATTATGAGAACGAGGAAAAGAAATACTCAAAGCGTTGGAAAAACAAAGACAACAGAAAATCCAATTACAGCGAAATTACTTTAATATGAATAAAATAATTTTTTAATTAATAATAAGGAAGCATTTAAATTTAGAATGTAAAATTATTTAATTTCAGGTCAAAACATCAATAAAATTATAGTAACTCAGTCGAAATTTCTAAGAAAAACTGTATTTTATAACGATTATCTGATCGATTATTAAAACGAGGAGAAGAAATTCTTTAAATGATGAAGATAAAGTGATACAATTCATTGCAACAAATTAATTTAATGTGAATGAAAGTTCTTTTAATCGAACAAATTAAAAGCATTGAAATATAGAATATAAAGCAGTTGAACTTGAGAATATATCACCCCTAAGATTATTGCAATTCGTATACATTTGCTCAGAAAAAATACATTTGTCTATACTATTTGTCTTTCAGAATCAATTTCAATTATCTGACACTCAATTATAAGAAAAAGAATATGCAGTGCGGGAGATTGATGTATCTTCCATTTTCAATATTAATTTTTTATTGACTTGTTATGCAAGTTCAACATTCTGTTGTGAATGCTGTTCTTAACTCTGCTTACTTTTGCATTTATTACATATTTTAAAATCCAAAATTTTCTCTTTTAACAATTTTTATTATTTTTTAAAACATGGTGGTCAAATGTAGAATACAGTATTGTATCTTTAAGCGGGGAGGAGGGGAATTTTTATACTTTTTACCAATAAATAGTATAAAATCATAAAATGAGAAACTGAATTCACATAAAATGGTAAAAAAAGTTATGTTTGATTAAATCTCAAATTTGGAGACATAAAAACAAAACATTTACAAGAATTGAAAAGCTTTAAAAGATTCATTCGTTTTAAAATATATTCTATTTTACAATGAGTGAGAAATACTTTAGCTAATTTATAATTTGAAAAAAATTATCACAATTTTCAGAATTTATTTTTTCAACTTTTTTTCATAGTGTTATTAAAACAGTAGAGTTTCTTTTGAATCTCTGTCTACGGATTTCTTTTCTGGAGGAGAGCAGGAGGAAGAATCAAGTTTTTCAGTATTGTCATTGATAATCTTTGATTAAACTTTTGGTCTTTCTTTTTCTATTCTTTGAAAAAGGTTTCACATTTTCAGGAGATACAACTGAGGATATATATATATATATATATATATATATATATATATATATATGTCCATATCATGCTTGAGATACAGATAAATCATCGGTCAAAAATGAAAGTTAGAAAGTTAGAAGTCACAATTGAAGTTAGAATCTCACCATCATCACTCAATATTCTTATTAAAAGGGACAACCTATAACATTAAAGCACTCCATGATATTATTTGGAGTCAGATTTGGTAACACATCATATATGTCAATAGGTTCATCTCTACTATTTGGTTTTAATGGACTAAAGGTATTCTTTTCAAAAGGATGCATTCGATGATTGTTGCGAAGACGAAGGATCATGATAAATCATGTCATCTCAATAACAGTAATAGTTACATTGGTTTAATAGTTTGACAAGGAGTTAACAGTGCTGATAATATAGTCAGATATTATAGTGAAATGCTGAAATAATTGAAAAAAGTAGTCTTATAAGAATCCAAATAGGAAACTTTGAACATTGAAAAGTTATCTCGTAAGAAAAGAATCATAAACGAAAAGTAATCGAAAGAATAAACTTCTTAGAATTAAAATAACCCAGAATATAGTACATCAAATTATAGATTGAAATGTTCTTGAACCTTAGAAATATATTAATTAATCTTTCTTTCGAGAGTAAACCTCCAATCCTCAGAGAAATGAAAATAGAAAATTTATTTGGGGGTCCCAAAACATGTTTACTTCCCCGACTTTGTAGTGTTCTTAAGACTGGAATGAAATTTGTGATAGGCCATAAGATCAAAGGTCAAATAGAGATAGCACACATAAATTACCATCTTCCTCATAATCTGTGAAAACGATCTTGGTTGAAGTATCTTTAATTCCCTTTGAATGAAAATTATTGTACCACTGATCTAGGCAAAGAAACAACAAATTTTCCAAAAATATGACATAGAAAACTTTTACATTCAAAGCTTTATAACTCTTTTGTTTGAAACTGAAAAATCAGGAATTTTGCATGTTACAATTATTAGTCTCTCTATAGTATGCATATACTAATTTCATTTCTTAATTGTATCTAAAAATGCTATGAAGTAAAATGTTATGTTAGTAATACTTACTTTTAAGAAGGGAAATAAAAAAATATTTTTGTTCATCAAAGTATTTATTTCTTTAAAAGCAACAAATTAGATTGAGTTTTTTCTGATTAAACTTTGCATTAAACACAAGTTTTTCAAATTTTGTTGTCAGAAGCCCGCAAAAAGGGGAGTGATCAAAAAAAGGTATAACACTCTTCCCTACTCGAAGCAATTTGAGAAGCAAAACATTACAGTAAAATTATTGTAATACAAATGTAATAATCTTTTAAATTCAATATTTAAAAAACATCTGCATTCAGAATGTAAAACGATTAAAATTCATATCCACATATCCTTAAAATTATTCTCAAATAAAATAGAGAAAAACTTTCTTTTGCCAGCAGAGTGGATTTTGAACGTCGGACGTTCATTATGAGGACGAGTACAGAAAGTACTCAAAGTAATGAAAAAGCAGAGGTAGCAATCTCTACAGAAAAATTATTTGGATAAGAATGGAACAACTTCCTTATATTTAATAATTTAAAAGCATACTAACATAAAATGCGAATTAATTAACTCTCAGATCAAAACAAGTGACAAATATTCAAGTCACTTGAAACTTCCCATGTATACTGCCTTTTGTGTCATAAAAGAAATTTCCATTATTTGGCATTTAAGTTTGAGTATGAAGATAAGAATTACATTACATGAAAATATGATGAAATAAAGCAATCACTACAGCAAAATTATTTAAATTGGAAAACGAAAGGAGAACTTTCATAATTAAGAATTGTCCAATCACTCAGTGTAAAATAATTAAATTCAAAAACAAAATAACTGTGAACTTATTAGTTTTAGGATTATAAGACAACAAGCAATTAGATGGAGGCATTATGAAAAACACAACAATCAAATGAAATTGAATGAATTCTAATTAAAATTACGAATCTCTTTGCTTAAATCGTGCTGCGAAGTTTCCAACTGAAAAAGTATTACGATTCATTTTTAATTCAATTAAGTCAATTTAAGTGCGGAGTTGAAAATCAATTTAAGTTTTAATCCCACATTTGAAAAGCTTCATCATTAACCTAAGGCAAAAATTAAAACGAAGATGCTTCCTTCTACAAATATTTCGAATTTTAAAATGGCCTTACTTTTCTTTTAAATACTTTTACTTTAAATTACTCAAAAACTACTTAACGTCCCTGAATATTTTTTCCCTGTTAAACCAAATGGCGTATTCTTCTTTCAGATCGATTGAAGTGATCTAGAGCTACCTTTTCTGTTTTACGTCTGCCCTCTTCTGAATCTTCTGAATGTAAAGCGGGTGTGAGATAATATAGGTATGGAGCGAGCAAACCCTGAAAAGTTCCCGCCTCCAAATTTCATGCATAGTGGCGCAATGTGACGGGCTTTCAGCCTTGAAATTTCATGAAGAAATTTGAAAATGCATTTTATGCGTCTTACTGTCCGCAAGTTTGATCAGAAATCGTCATAGATCG
>JAPMOR010005204.1:81556-95271 GCA_026543865.1 Argiope aurantia
GCAGTACCCCATATGCGACAGTTCTGAGTATTAACTGCTCCGCCTAGGATAAAATGAGCCTCGTCCGACCACAAAATGTTCCAAGGCAATGAATTGTCAACGGCTATTCTGGCTAAACAATTCTAGCAAATTGATTTCTTTTCTCCGGGTCTGCAGGATTCAGCGTTTGCACATGATGGATGTGTATGAATACCACTTTACAATGGGTCGAAGAACTTTTCGTACTGTAGTCCAAGGGAGGGACAAATTATGTGCCACCGCTTGAGCACTTGATGAAGAATATTACGAATCAGAAGCTCTTCCGACAAGGCAAGAGCGACATCTTCCGCAGTTTCATTTGAAATCCGTTTCTCCAGTCTCTTCAAATTTAATAATCATCTTTTTCCAAGCCTGCCTGGACATAGGCCCTTTTCGTAAGTCTTTCAAGCGCCGATATTCTCGCAGTGCAGCTAAAAATTATGCTGTTCTGATAAAACAAATTTATCAGTAAAGTTCTTCCTTTCTTCTCTAACGACATGGCGAAGAATGATTTTGATGCAATGAGTATTGGCTTTTTAAATTATTCTAAATTTGCATATCGGCCTTTATCGTACATGAAAACCGCCATCTATCGGCCGAAATTATACTTAATTATTTTATTGCAGATTTCTTTTCCCCATGATCCAGACAACCTAAATATCAAGTTTTTTCGACATCCTTCCACTAGAGCGGTACCACGTAGGCGTAACAAGGCAATTTTAATTATAACCACCCTGTACATATGAAATTGCTTTAGAAAAAAGAAAACATATATACAAAGAAAGTTTTCTCAGTTTTTTTTATCACTTTTTAATAGTTTGCTTGTGATCGAGATAAATACTAGAATGGTGAAAACATCCCAGAAGAATTTTCCCATTAGAATTTTCAGAAAAGCTTAATATTTTACATTATTTCGTATATTATTAATCTATGTCATTGGTGTATTATAATTACGAAAGACTCTATTAAAGATCTATCTTTAGCGATTATTTGGCTATTAATTACTGACATTCTGTTAATACAAAAGTACCAGAAACCAAATATTTAATTTGGACGCCTTTTTTGCGAGAGATTAGAACCAAAAATTGGCAAAGAACTATAACTGTAATTCCAAAATCAAATACCAAATTTCATGCATTTAAGTCATTACTTTTTTCAGTTATCACGTTTACATGTTTGTGGAAGTACAAATCGACAGACTATCAATCCCTTAACGGATTTGAATCGAAATTTAGTCCATATTTATAATTTCGATATTAAATCAGTGTACCAAATTTTATTCATCCAGTTCTTATTTATTCTTGATATCGTGCTTCATAATGCACCGGAGAGGCAAATTTTTATGAAAGAATTACGCTCAAGATTTGATAGAAACTCTGCAAATTTAGGTTCAATACCATAAACCAAATTTCATCCGCCTAGATCAAAGCGTTTTTGAATTATCGCCTTCACAAAACCCCAACCAGCGGAAGTAGTTCACCAAAATATTCTCTCACACTCTTCAATTAGTGTCTTATTCATCTTTTCTCACACTCTTCAATTAGTGTCTTATTCATCTTTTCTCTCACACTCTTCAATTAGTGTCTTATTCATCTTTTCTCACACTCTTCATCTAGTGTCTTATTCATCTTTACTCACATAAAACTGAGTGAGGCCGGAAATACCTAGAATGGCATTGGCGATCAATAATCATGAAACAATGGTTTTGGAATGGAACATTTTTGCTGAATCTATCATGTGATTATTTATTTTGGACGCACTCTTTCTAAGGGATTGTAACCAAACATTTACATCGAATTAGATTTGTCGCTACACGATAGCATACTAAATTTTATTGATTTAAATCATTGTATTTATTTGTATAAGAAAGTACAGACCGAAAGATGAGCAGCCTTTTGCCCGATTTAGTTCAAAATTTGATAAGACTTGATTTTAAATGCTAAATTAGTGTATCAAAATTTATTTATCTAGCTCTTTATGTTTTGTAGCTATCGAATTCAGTTGTACTTGAATAGCCAGACAGACATATTTCTTAGGAATGAACTTCATTGAAATTTTTATAACTATTTAGAAATTTGGCCAAAAATCTATATATCAAATATCATTCTTCCAGCTCAAAGTGTATTTGAGTTATCGGACAGAAGTAAAGTCAAAAATATGTCTTTCGAACTCAGAGTGCTCTAAAACGTGGTGATTTATCAATATCCGGAGTTCGAATTTTTTATCAATTACAAAATTTTCTGTATAATTCGTATAGGAGAAAGTAAAACCGCTTCGAGCTAGATAAAGGAAATTGGTCAGAATTTTTTATGTAAAATTTGTAACTTTCTATAAAACTTTAAAAGACACACATTCATGGAAAATTTATTCATCTGTCTGTCCATGACTAAGTGAGCTTGATAGCTAAAAAATATAAAAATCTAAAAAAAGGGCAAAATTCAACAAAAAAGTTTAGAATTTTAAGAATAGATTCGTATCAAATTTTAAAACAAATTAGTCAAAAGCTATGTGTAAACATTCACTTGTGTACAAACGCGAAAACTCAAAAACACTGTTTGAAATTAATGAAATTTGATATGTGATCTTATTAGTAAAATTATTGTTTTATTACAAATCTGACCGAAATTGCAAAGGTCAACAAAAACATATAAAATAAATATTTTTTTTTCTTTAATATTATACAAAGTACAAAACGTTTAACGAACTCTGCTAATAAGAATTTGAGAAATCTTGGAATCACTAATATGCTTAAAATCCAAAAGTTTTATGCACGAGGGAAAAAAATATTTAAATCAACTTTTTAAAACTTTATTAAATTTAAAATTTTGCCTTTTTTCTTCGATAACTTCCGAAAATATTACTACACAAAAATGAAATTTGCACCGTTTCAAAATTTTAATATATATATATATATATATATTAGTGATACTAGTTCAATAACCGGACGAATTATTACTGAATTTTGTCAATATTTTTTTTAAAAAAATCTTTTTTTGTCTAATACATTACATTATTATCCTGAAATCCAAATAATTTTTTTTGTTTGTTTGTTTCACTCCTGTTTAATGACGTGATTCCTTTCCATCATGGAAAGCTGAAGACCGAGGAGAGTTCTATTTAATCCTTTCAAGGTCAACTCCACATTTAAAAACCTTTAAACCAATATGAATTTTATCAAATCGGTCTCGAAAGGGTTAATATCTGTGTAATTTGCGTGATGAATAAAAAAGTGATTCTACAATACTGCAAACTTCAGAAGATGATTGAATTGAACATTTACATTTTTAATATATATATATATATAAGCATTATTTTATGTGAAGCAGAATGCACTTTGAAGACAGTGAAGATACTTGCTATTTCGTGACGTCGTTTAATTTCATTTTGAAGAAGCAGGAATATGTACAAGCGATGAGCACACAGAACGACACAGAAAAGGAATGAGGAAAAAGCTCTGGGACATTTTATCCCTGGTCTTATATAACCTATGATTTTGATTGGGAAAACATTTCTTCATAGTGCTAATATATTACGAGATTTCAACAGGGATTTTCGTTACACGCGCGGAGAAGGCAGGGGAAACACAGGGAGATTTTAAAAAAGAATTTGCCTCATCAGAGGTATTTTGCCTCTTCACACTGAGTGTGGGAAAGTTAGACTTTTAGCTGATTCTGCAATTTAACAAAGCTTCTCTTGAATTAATTAAGTAGAGACAGTGGAATTAGATCGCGAAATAAGAGAATATTTTAGAATAAGGTTACTATGGGCTAAATTAAGATAAAATCTTGAAAATTAATTAAATTGAAATTAGAGTTGAAATATATATATATATATACAAAAAACACAACTGAAATAAAACAATTAAATGAATACAGACAGCTTTAATGTTTGACAGTTTGGAAGATCATTGAACATGAAATTATATATAAATGATTTAAATAATCTTAAATACAATCAATACCAATGCTGAGCGAATTGTTTGCCAAAAGCGACAAGTATTGAGATAAAATAGATAAAGTTCAGCCTGTGATCTTGGTATAATACATTACAACTTTGCTTCACGATGGATTTCATGCTTATTGAATATATAATAGAATATACTGTATATTCTATTATATATTCAATTTGCATGCTTATAGAATATATAATACTGTATATTCTATAAGCATGCAAATTTAAATTTCATTCAAATGAATCAAGTTTTGAAATTAAAGCTTATTTGCTCTTCTTTTTTCGACATCTTCAAATGCTGTACGTGAATTTCAGATGAAAACACTTATACACAGCCTTAGGAATTGTGTACTGTATGACAGTTTATAAATAGTGGGGATTTAAATACTATACTTTTATATATATTATATATATATATTTTTTTTTGTTATTTCAGACATGTTTTCAACTTAGGTCTGAATGAAGTATCTACTTAAGAGATATGTTCTTATATATCTAATAATCCAAAATCTTATTTTCATATTTATATTAATAATATTTGTATAACCCTGAATAATCTTTTGTCCATGAAGTTTCATGTAAAAAAACTGCAAAAGCATGCCAAAAGTATTCTGTCAAAATCACATTTATATTTTCTCTTTCGCATGGTAAATAAGTTACTAATGGTTATTCTACGCTATTACCATTTTAAAGATAGTTAGTTCTTCAATTTCAATTTAACTCTTTTCAAGAAAACTCTTCCTTAAAAACTTTAATAAGAGAATTCTTAAGGAATTCATTAAAGTAGTGAACAAAATTTCCAACTGAAATGACAAGTAATTAAAGGAAGTATGGCGTACATATTTCAGTGATATTTTGAAACCCTGTTTAATTATGTTCAATTATGTCTAGAGTGACGAAGTAATGTAGTTTTTCACAATTTTGAGCATAAATATTCTGAAGAAGCATATCGCGCAAATATTTTCTTACCTATTTCATATTAAGGAAAATTATGAATTAACTTTAATCATTACAATGCATGTTTTCAAGTCTAAGTAAGTTAGAAATTAAATTAACTTAATTTTGGAACTTAACAAATAAAATATTAATTCTAACAAATAAGCCCTAACAATAAGCCCGTTGAGAAATAAGAAAAATTAACATACATTTTACTTTAAATATATTATCCTTTTTCCATTTTTGATAAATGTTTTTAGTATCTCTTCATCATGCATTTCAATTACAATTTTTTTTAATTTTATTTCTGTATAATATTATTCATCAAGTTATTTCTTGCATTTATTTTTCAGGTTTCTGTCAGTTATATAATCAGATCACATCAGATAATATAAAGATCAGACCTGAATCCTATTTTACAGTGTTTCAGTTAAAAAATGAACTGTAAAAAAAAAAAAAAAAATATGAAATCTAAAATTTTACAGTATTTCGATGCTATTAGTAGCCTTTTATTTAGTAAAATATAACTGACACATTAACCTTTAAAGCAATGAAAGACAAACTCTTCTGAGAGATAAGTCGGTTGAACAGTAAAGCTATAAAGCTTTACTATTCAACCCATATTATAATTAAATATAAACTGAATAATTTATGACAGTTATTGATCACTTTGGGCTAATCAATGACTTTGGCGAGCATTTGAAGCCGACAGTTTTGTGGGCGCTGGGCTTTCTTTCACGAAGTTTCTTCGATGGAATCGGGTATCGAACTCAAGGTCTGAGGTCTGGAATCCGAGACCTTACACCTTACTATATTCCTTGAATAAGAAATGTCTATAACAATGTTAACGTCAATTTCCATTCAATTTCACTAATATATTCTTGTGATAGTATTAAATGCTTTCCACATTAAAGCTTCTTAAAATGAAGTTCACAATGAAGAATTAAACTGTTTAAGGAAATTGTGTTTCCATCATTTTAACTACAAAAATATTTATTTTAATCAATTCCGAAGAACATTGAGCGTATAAGAAGGCCACTGAGAATAAGAATAAAATACAAGCGAAACAGGAGAAAAAGAACATATTCTGCGTCACAGTTGCAGTTAATCTTAATACTTAAGTAGAAATAATAATAATGCAGTTAACAAGGAAAAATTGGAAGATAAAAAATGCACAGTCAAACAGTTAATGAATTAAAAAAAGTCTTTCAATTTTGTTGTTGTCAATTCGTTACAAAAAGTTAACGTCATTTCCAGTCTATTTCATTGACATATTCCTGTGACAGTAGTGTAAACATATTTTTTGGAAAGTGCTGTCTATGCTTTCTAAATCTGTGGAGGCTTTTAAAGTTTTGATTTTTTTTTTTTGTACTTTTCAAAAGAAACTGGTCTAGTTTACGATATCGATATACCCTTTCTAATTAAAAAAAAACAAAAAAAAACTCTAGATTCTTTATCGACTTATCGAAATTAAGCACATAATATTTTTATACGATGAAAAATTAAATTTTCGCATAAGACAGGTATTTTTTGTAATGTAATATATGAGTTTAAATTGGCCCTGAATTCTTCATAGATTTCAAAAGTGATTGAAACCTGGTATCATTGTTTAAAGACAAGTAGACACTAAACGGAAAATATTGTTATCAAACATTATACCACTCATTCTCTGTTTCCGTAAAGCATTTGCAAAAGAATTCTAATGTTACAATTTTCCAGCACTTTTCTAGCATTCGTTATAAATGGTTCATTATATTAAAAGACCCCCTTTAGTTAGATGCAGCTCCCAATAGTGAACCAAAATTCCATAAGATTATGAATGCAGAACTGCATTCAAATAAACAATAATTTACAAAAAAAGATTCAAGAAGAAAAACTGGCAAACTCAGAAAAAAGCTTAAAGTCCTTTTAATTGGTACTAAAGCAAATCTTTAAAAGGACAAAATTTTAAGTAGATCTCAGCAACAGAACAGTCGTTGCATAATACACACTACAAAAGTTCAAATATTTGAGATACTCCATGAATTTTAAATTCCACTTTCTCCGTTCTCATTTAAAATACTTCCCAGAGAATTTGCAAGCTGTCATTGAAAAGCAAAAGAAAGAGATTCCATCTGAACGTCAAGATAGGAAGACGACTTCTAAGGGAGTGGAATGTCAACATGATGGCGGACAATTGTTGGTTGTTGTCCAGAACCGGTGTGGGAAAAGAAATTCTCACAGAATTGATAAAAAAAAAATTCAAAGGAAAGAAGAGCAGAAAATTTCAACGACATAATATAGTTATAAATACATAAAATTTGTTAAATAATTTCAATCCAACTTCAGAATGCAAGAGTTCAAAGAGATGTAAAGTCCTATTAATTTATTTTGATTATATATTGAGCATTAAAGATGCTTTTATATTACGAAAGTTTAAATCTATATTCTGAAAAGCCAATATAAGTCCACATGAACATCCAGATTTTAAAGTTTTATAATGCAACAGATAGTTGCAATAAAAGACACTATAAATCAACATGAACTCCCTAATTGTAAATGTTTACCGTATAATAGGTATTTGTTGTATTAATTTTAAGAAAAATATTATTCAAGCAGTAATATATTCAAGTGTTGAATGCAAGTTTCGCAGATCTTTTGTATGATCTCTTTTTTTTATTGTTCTACTTACATGCATGCAATTATTGTAAACTTTTTGCAGCATGTCTTTGTTGATTGCATGGCATCTATGTCAAATGCTTTTAAATCATTGAAGTTCATTGGGCATGAAGGCACTTACACGTAATTTAATACAAAACCCCACAAAACGAAATCAAATTACATGTGATTTAGAAATTGCAGTGGCAGTGTGATAATTCTTTATCTGTCAGTTCAATAACTAATCCATATATGAGGTCATTCGTTATCTAAGTCTATTAAACATCATTGATTTGGAAGCCCACATCACAGGTGCATAAAGTTTAGTTTAGTTATATTAACGTCCCGTTTTAAAGCAACGCTATTGTTATTTTGAAACTGACCTCGCAATTTTGAGCCGTGGTGAGATGATGAAAACGGCGCCTGAGCTGGCGCACCGCAACGGGAGGGAGTTTGGCCTATGCCGGGTTGGCATGCGCCAGATCCGCTTACACGGTGTTTCTTCGGTGGAATCGGATCTCGAGCCTGAGACCTTACCACCAGGCCCCATGTGTACTGAGGAGAGGGGAAAAATTAGAAGGTTTGAAAAACTTCTGACTTGATGCTTGCTGCTTAGCAAAAGGAACTCATATTTAACAAAAAAGGTGTTTTATTCAAAAAGTGAATACATTGTCTCTTAAAATATGTGTCTTCCAAATTAATACAGGATCTACTTCTAGCACTTTGATACTTTGAAACCTCTCATTTGAATCATTTTCAATCATTTTAACCTATTTTATAGTTTCGTGTCTTTCATTTAATAGTAGCCTTTTCTATTACTGTTTTCCACTTTGAATAGGGGATGCGTTATTATTCATTGCAAAATTAGTATTAAAATAAAGAGGATCAAAAGAACAATAAGTTACACTTGACAAAGTAAAGAACGCGGGGAAGGCGATAGCCTGTTCATGTATACTATACTTAGTAATAGAGAATCATCAGCTAATTTGAAAAAAAAATGCTAAATATTACGATTGCTAACTCAAAGAATCAAAATATGCATATATCAAGGACATAGATAATCCCAGAACTTTTTAAAATAGCAGTTTATAACTTTCTATCAAACGCATCAATCGACTGCATTTTGTTAAAGAACACTCTCAAAAAATCATCGATGGATAATTTCATAATTGCTTTTCATTTAAGAAGACTTCACGAAAGTCCTTAAATGCAGTGAAAACTCGAAATTCCACGTAGCGAAACAGTTTCAGGCATGCAAGAGATGTTACAATGTTATGGTTTTTAAAATCGCCGCAAGACTTTACAAAAGCTTTTGCGCAATACCATCCTTCTCATGCCCGGAAACACTTCCATGCAGAATTTACTCACGAGATATCGAGACAAAAGATTCTTCGAAAAATTATTCCGCCATTAGAAATCCATTGAATCAAAATTTACACATTTCGAAATTTCCTGTTTGCTTAACATGTAGTAGTGTTTAACTTTAAGACTTCCTTATTCTATTCTTTTAAAGAGAAATCGAATACCTTTAATCCGGCAATAGAAATATTTCAGGGCTATTTGCTTATGTAAGAAAGATAAATATCAAGGAAGTTGAATTCTGACATCTACATTTAAACTGTTTTATTTCTTTGTCAAATGCAAATGGATTCAGAATTAGAAATCAGTGAGCATTTCTTTTAATTTGTATTTTATCCTTAAAGAAATTTTATTCGTGATTTTTTACTGATTCGAAATTTCATTTGTGTTAAATAATTAAGTCGCTGCTCAACAGTGTTTGATTTCATGATTACAGTTTGAGAAATTAATTTCTGCATCCCCTTATCAGAATTTGAAATGTTTGAAATCTAATTTATAATTTACAGAAAAGAGGAAAAAATATTTCTGTTAATTTTTAACTTCAGCATTTCTCTCTATAATACATTTCCATTTGAATTTATTGTAAAGTCAAAGATTTTATTGAAAGAATTTATGTATTCATGGAATAATCGTTTCTCGAGGCGTATTATTTTATACTGTTGAATTGGAATTCTTTATTTCTATAGAGCTCTCAGATAATAACGCTTTTCCTTAATCTTAGCTTATGTTTTCGTCTAAATGGTAGTAAATTTGTTTTGATTCTACTCCAAATATTAAACTGTAATAATATTTAAAGGGTTTTGTTTTTCTCGTGTGGTTTGATTGCAACAGTCGTTGCATTTTACGTGTAATTCTTTTATATCACATAGCACACAGGATGAATATCTATCCATCTGTCTTTTATTTTGAAATTTCAAAAGCTAAATTCTTACGACTGTGACTCTTCGTCGTTTTATTGACATAAAAATGATCAAACTGATTCAGCACTAATCTATGTTAATATATGCTATTAAAAATATTTTATTTTCGTTTTTATTAATCAGGTGTTAATGAAGGTTAAAATGAACATATAAAATATCAATCGCGTAGATAAAATCAATCTTTTTAAAAAGGATTAAATCGGAAAATGTTGTAGAAATGAATAGTATCGAATAAGAAGATTATATGCAATACAAAAATTACCATTAATTCACAAATTACCATTTTATGTGTGACTTTATCGGTATCCAAAACACAAGAATAATAATGGAGAATATAAAGATTTCATAAAGATTCATTTTTCAAATTAGAATATTATTTTGCTAGTTTAAAACAATTTTGAGAAAACAATTTTTTTATTATTGTTTTGTGTGCCATTTTATATGAGCTACAACAGTCATTCAATTTTTACTTTCTTTATTTTTAAGAGAAATACATTTTGTACCTGAAGACATTAATTTCTTCTTAAAATAGTTTTTATGTGCTTTTTCCAAAGTCAGATTTTTGTTTTCATTGTTGAGTATTAAATTCCACTATTTAAGCTTAAATAATTTACATTTGGAAAAGAGTTATTCTGCAAGATTAATATCAAAGAAATCCTAGTTAAGATATAAAATATTCAGACTGAACTTCATATTAAGTATACAGTATTAAAAAAAAGTTCGAAGCAACTTAAAAATAAAATTTGAATTGGACATTTCGTCAGTCAGGAAGGGATCATTTTTTCGTCTGTAGAAATAATGGAAATAAAACCAAAAATATTTTTTTCACAAAACCAAAATGTATTGATATATACCAGCTTAAAAATGAAATAACCTGATAGCTCTGTTGTTGGCTCAGCAATGATCACGAAAGATAAGACATTTTCTAAGTAACTCCTAACGATGTTCAAAGTTTCCTAATAACTGTCGATAACTTTTTCTGTCATATAGCACGATATAGCATAATCAACGAAATTGATGCGCAATCCCAAGATAAAAATAACCTCCTCCGACAAATATGTTCTTAAATGCAAAAAGACATTTTGTAAGCAATAAATGCACTAATGATGTTAATTCAACTGCAATTCACGATTAGTCCAATCCAACGAGCTACGCAAAGTTACGCGGTACTACGTCGAAAATTGATACATAATTAGCGTGATCTGGAATGACTTATTGAATATTCAATTTTTCAAAATTCATAATTTGGAGTAATGCTCTTTTTTTTGGAATGGTCATAAATGGCCAATTTCATAAAGTATCGTTCTAGCAATAAATTAAATCTACCAACTATAGCGTACCGCTCTATCAATTATGGAATCAACAGTTAGTTTAAATTGCAAATTATGTTAACAATAAAACCTATAAAAAAATCCGATTTTAAATGCTATTCTTCCTAAATAAAAGCATATTTATCTATTTATTTATTCACTATAATTGATTTTTTTTAAATTGCTCTGGGCTTCTTAAGTTATGCCGGTATTACAAATGTTTTTTTGTCCAATGGTGACACTACGCATTATTGAATTGAAGATGAAATTTCCAACGACTGATTGGTTTGACTTATTGGTTGATCTAAGGCCGGATTAAGCCTTGTCGTGTTCTACATTCAATTCTTGCTTTGGTCCCTCAATTACAAAATCAAATATTTCTATTTTTATTTAATATTGATATAAGCCGTTTTTAAATAACAAAACAAACTGTAGCCACAAAATATTTAATTGCCTTCAGGAGAGTTGGTTCAGTATCTCGCAAATTTTAAAAAATTAACTTTAAATTAAAATAATTTTTTTAATAAAATGGAGGATAGGATATTTTTAATACAATCTTTAATGGAATTTATCGGAAATGTCTCTAATGCAAGCTGTCGGGTATCAATCAAAAAGCTACAAGATAAAAGATTAACAATTTAAAAACAAAACTATTTCAAAAATAATATTCTGAAATTGAAAAAAAATATCAGTTTCAATTTGAATTAATTCGATTATATTGCTCCTATAGATTAAATTAAATCTCTAAATTAAATTGCTTTGAAAATAATGTCAAATAAAGATAGCCAAACGTCGGGACTTCACACAGTTGAGGGCCCCTAAACAATTGCCTGTTCTGTCTTTTTGATAATCCTAATCTGTCTTTTGGACCTAAGTTGCTGCATTTAAAAAATTCCTCAGCCCAGGCAGTTTCAATGTCACCCAAAGTATTCTGCCTACAAAAAAACAATCCCATTGCACTTGAGCTTAGAGAGTGGACTTATTTAGTTCGTCTGTCGGCATTTTCTTCAAGAAGCTTTCTATTGTAGCGACAGAACTCACGTGCGAAGGGGCTGTGACATGTGACCGACGCGGGGGTGTAAGAGGGAGGGAGGAGTCGATAAGAAGGCGAGCCGCTAATGGAATTATTCGCTTCTTTTTCCCGATAATCTGTTCACCCCAGAGGACTTCCGCCAACATATCATATCGACTGGGGAAAATATTCGAAAACAAATACTTCACGTGCAAAAAGCAAAGAAGTGTTTCGAACGTGGCTGAAAAAAAATTCAGGGAATTGCAGCAAGCACGCGTGGAGTCCCATTGATCTATACTCGAGGAATTAGAGTAATTAAGTTACTTCTTTGTCTTTGGAAAAGATTACTATAGAATGAGATAGATCCCAGTCGTTTGTTATAAATATTGAAATTGTTTAGGGGATAAAGGACCGATCTTTGTAGATCCGACGGGATTTTATCCTCTTTACTGCCTCGGAATTTCCTATAAAGAAATACTTACATTTTCTAAGAATTAATTTCCGTTATTCTTTCTCAGTTCAATTTTTTCTTTCTTTCGGAATAAGAGAAAGGCAAAAGACACTAAAGAACGGGGTTAGAGATGATTTGGAGCATTATTATGGAAATCATTTCTTTTTGTGGCATTTATTCTTTATTGCTTTTGCTTTAGCATTCAAGTTTAGCTATACATTAAACTGTTTGCTTTAAAATTCACATGTTTGAGAAAAAAATTTAGACAAAGAAAAAAAAAACCTTTTCTTTTTTGTTTATTTGTTTTTAACAGATAATAGTAATATAATAATTTTTTTGTGCTGAAATTATGTTGGAAAAGTGTACTGAGAGAATCGAAAAGTGTTTTACCCCTCCCCCCTTCTTTTTTCTTCCATGATGAGAACGATACCTGAGATAGCCATCTAACCAAACTTCCTCCTATCTATACAGTAAAAAGATGAACATCTTGCCGCCTCATCGTATTTAAAGTTTATCAATTTCGTATACAAAACAGATATTTCATTATATCAAGCTTTTAACATGAAATTCTCCAAATAGAAAGTCGAAACCTTACCAATAGAACCACCTGATCACTTTCTTCCAACGAAATAACTTAGAATATTTTTTTTTCTAAATCTACTTTTTTTGCACAAGTTTAATATGTTTTGAATAAATGTAATATTTATAAGATCTTCCCCCAGGAGACATTAGCTCATTATGGGTGAGATCAACTAGATTTTGGAAGTGGCGAGAATGTATAGAAAAGAGTATTGATTTTTTTAAAATGTAGAATCATTTCTAAGATTAACTTCGTTCCTGAAACTATATAAAGTTATGTTCACTTATATTAACGTTCCGTTTTGAAGACACACAAAGATTGATTTTGGGTGGACATTGTAATTACGAGTACGATACTTCAACGTGCAAATTATTGCACCACAACAGTGGAAATACGTTTGGTCCTGGTGGATTTAACGTGGTTACACGACGGTTCTGTGGTGAAATCCGGTCTCGATCCTGAAATCTCCCTGTTCCAAAGCTTAGATCTTGCCACCAGAAAACTCCAGCCATATATAAATGTGGTGCCGTCATGACAGCGC
>JAPMOR010005204.1:95281-107281 GCA_026543865.1 Argiope aurantia
GGCCGTCTCATCCTTTATGTGTTAAAACGCCCACAAACAACCTACATAAAGATTATATGTGTTATTTAAATTTTAACAGGTTAGCCAAAGCTGTTGCTTCTTAAGTTATATTTTCAATCTGTGAGCATCCAAAGAAACCATAATTTAAGAATATTTATAATTAGAACTGAATTAGTGTACAGCGGACCTACTTGAACTTCAAGAAGTTCTTTTGTAAAATCAATCCTCTAAAGTTTATTCATATTATGTCAAAACTAAAACTATATCCTCTGAGTCTATTAGTGTTTATTCTTCAGATAAACAATCTACATACATCAGAATCAGACTTTAAGGAGTTATTAAACTTTAGCAGCTTTTGTTGATAAACGTTAACATTTAATTTAAACTATGCATTATTTATTATCCATGATTCATTCAATAAAATAATTTAAAGCATCAAATTGTTACAGATATTAAAACCGTTCTATTTTAATAGATTTACCCCTATATATGAATCTTAGTAATGTTATCAGGTATCTTGATATCTATTGTTATCTGAAACTTAAATATACGGATAATTTACTTCATTTTTACACATCGTTTATTTAAACAATATAACTACACTTTCTGATAACCCATGTAATATGCGTAGACAATAAGCGGAATCTTTCTTCCTTAGTTTCCAACGATGGTAGAAAACCATGCGATTAAATATTTGATGAAACAATGAAAATGGTTTGAATTTCTTTGCAATAATAAAATGAATTGTTGTAAGTTGTCAAAACTCAGAAAAAACAATAGTGTGCGATAACTTAAATAGTGTCATGAAAAGACTAGTTTTTGAATTCTAAATTAGTTTAAAATTGTTTTTGTACATTAATATTTTCAGAGTTTATCACGAAAAAATACAAATGCCTAATTAATCCAGATAACTGTAATTTGCATTTAGAATTCGGAAAAAATCTGAAATATGGAGATTCATTAAAAATTTCAAGGGCGAATATTTTCATAATTAGAATATTTTACTTTTATATCATTTCTATATCAGAAAGTAAAAAGAAATGTAAAATATAGTTTAGAGAATCTATTGATTTATCTAATCTATTATTTACTTTATTCTTTCTGTCATTTTCTTTTGATAGATATCTACTCTCTTTTTTTTTCTATTCTTTTTCTTAATGCATCACTTTCAAATTTTAATCGTTATTGTTATTCTTAACAAAACCCTTATTAACACTATCTACTAAATTTATAATATAATACAATCTTATACTAACTAAAATATACACATAAAGATGCAATCTAGGATACCCCTTTTGAAGGCCGTTCTACCTATTCTCACCTCTTACCATTCTGTTGCCATCCTTAAAAATAATTTCTTCGCTCTAGTAGAACTTTCCTGCCTAGGAAGTTTCATCGCATTCTTCGAAAATTTTCATTTTTAATTAGTTGAGTAAAATGCGAAGTATGTTATTAGATGCCAGGATAATTTATCAAAGTTCTCTAATAAACAATGACACCTTGCAAGGACATATTGCACGGAGGAGTAATTTAAAAGTTTTGTGGAATTCATGGAATCGCTTCATAAACCTTCTGTCTTTATGTACCCACAATTTCAAGGAATTCACACTATTTTTCCGAATAAAATCTTAGTGATGTGCTTGTGGAACTATCAAATAGCAAACGATTTGCGACATAATACTTGATTTCTGTTATTTGCAATTAGAAAAGGTTTAGTTTTAATAGAAAATAATAATTTTGAAAATGTATCACTAGAAAATATGCAAGGTTTTAGTATGCAGTCGACTAGATATTTTATTCATACCCATGCAACTGTGGATTACATATTACAGTTTGTTATTTGCTTTTTATTTATTTCTTCCTTCTTCGTTGCTTTCAATTAATATCAACTTTTTGTGCAACAAATATGTTCAATTATGGCACAAATTATTTTTCAAGCGCAATAATCTTACGCAATTTTTTGAAAGTCTTTTTCCCACCGTCAATTACCTTAGGCATGGGAATGAAGAGTTTGCGTATAGTGGTTCATTCTTACTTCCTAGATGGGCACAAAAGTAGTGTATTTGTTTTCTGAACTTTTCGTACCTTTGTGTAAGGGGTTTGCCTATATGCTAATCGTAAAAGAGAGTATTATGCTATGTTATTATTTTCCTTACCAGTTCCTTTTTTTTTTTTTTTTTTTGTCTCGGCGGCTTGGTTATACAATTAATTCATCTCGAGCACTACGGCAATTCTTTATTGTTATAAAGTTCTGTGAAGTAAATATTAATTCGATCACTGTTTTTCATGCAACAAGAAAGAAAACTTACATATATAATTCTGATGGCATGATTTGAAAAGATTATACAAGAAAGGAAAATTAACCCGTTTTTTTTTTATTAATTTACAATATTTTCTACAAAAGTAATCATAAAAAAACAAGGTCATTAATGATATCATGAAGGATATAGTGTCTCAAATATATCATTTCATTGATTTAAGCCTTTAAAGGGCCATTTTTCTATAGTCATATTATGTTAAAATATTTTTAGGCTTGAAATTAGAATAAGGAAAGGGATTCCTTTAGCTTATTAGGTAAATTTAATTTGATTAATTAATAATTAAGTAACAAATCAAGGCACATCATTTTGTGTGAGATAAAGAACTGAAGCATTTAAGTTTCTGTATTTCTAAAAAAAATTTGTCAGAATTTATGCCAACCTACATAATTTCATACAAAGATTGATAAATTTGGCGGGAAGCATACTTCCCACGGCCCTAGAAAGGATTAAAATCCACTTTTTAATAAATGAAATTAGGAAATTGAAACGCAGAAATATTTCTATATTTCTGTATGTTTCTTCATGAATAATGTATTCGGATATTTAATATTCACTTTCTTTATAATGATGACAAAAATTCAAAACCACGATACATTTTATGCGCTTTAAACCGATGTCCATAATTTTAAAATAAATCTCATTATTGGTTCATCGATTTTCACATTGTCAACAATTATTATCACTCATTTAGTTATTAATCATTTTAAATTATACATTATTTCATATTTATGATACTTAAAAATAAACTTAGTATAGATCAATGATTTTCATAGAGTTGCTGCTGATTTACGTACATTACACTAAAAAAAGAAGAAAAAAAAACACAAAAAAACAGCAGATTTTTTTATTTTGTTGTTAAAAATAAGGGGAGATGTTAAGTTAACTTATAAACAAATTGCACTTATTATTTCTTGCAACTCCTTTATAATAATTTCTAGTAAAATTAATTTTTATATAATAAAACTACTCTTTAGAGGCTGGCTTGAAAAAGGAGCAGAAACCATGAGCTAGTGAATGTAATGGGAGTGAGCCGGGATAGCCTGGTTGGTAGGGGGTTGGATTCGCATCCCTTGGATTGTGTGTTCGAACCTGGCAGCCGAAGACTTTCCGTGTGTGATGGTGGCTGGCGCACGTATAAATTTGTCTTGGTCGCAAAGTCATCTATGTCGAGAGTAATACCACTCGGGGTACTGGATCAGAGATGATCGTTCTCTGGTTCAGGTCTAAGTCACGATATGTGGTTGAACGAATGAATTGCATGAAGTCCGCCTCGTAAAAAGGATTGTGGCGCGTGTGTAGCTAAATCGTACTCTTCGTTCTAGATGACGCTACTGAAAAACAAGAGACGCAAAAATTTCGGCTTAAATTCGTTAACTTAGTAAGGATTTGCCGGGCATGATAAGTGCCATCAGAAGCAACAAGAAATGGGAATGAGAATTCTGTCTGTAAAACTTATTTTACTACGTGGAGACTATTTTCGCAGGGAAAGTAAACAACAATGCTTTTATTCGGACTTGAGTTCTTATTAAAAATACGCGAGACTTAACTTACCATTTTCACAGTTCTAGACTTGTGCAGTGGAAAGGGGCTTAGAAAATTCTTCAAATTGCAGCTTTTATGCATCTCAAATTAACAGAAAAGTGTAACTTCTAGATTATAGTTAACTTGTTGGAACTAGATGGATTTTCGCAGAAAAAGATTGAATAAAATAAAAATAAAAAAAACTTTACTCTCATTAAGTTCCATTATCTTTTGTTATTTGTTTAATTATTTTTCTTAAATTCTTGATCTAAATGCGCTGGAGAATGATTTCAGAATACAAGGACCTATCAGTTTAATTTATTTTCGAATTTTAGTTTATTTTCTTTAATAATATGTGAATATTCTTAAAAATAATTGGATTTATATCTTGATAGAATCAATTGTCAAAATGGAAATAAATTAGAAATAATCAGTAAGTAGAATGAATCTATAAACTATTATCTCAATTTTTGGTTTTCTTCTTTAGAAAATAATAATATTAGAAAAAAATACTATGCATATATGTTACCACCAATATATAAAACACCTGCATTCTATAACATACTTAAACTCTTTATAGAATACCAGGCATTTTTAATCTAAGTATGAAATATGAGAATTAATATACACTTTCCTTAGGCATTCTACGAGATAACAAATCCTATTTAGGCATAATAAGAAAGGTCGTGATAGCGTTATTATTCAGAGTTTATATTATATTATATTATTATAGTAAACGGGTGATTATTATACATTCCCTAGGGGTTGTGTATAATAGGCATTTCACAGAATGACAAATCCTATCTAGACATAATATAAAAAGATCATGATATCACTATTATTTAAGCAGTTTTCTAGTTTAGAAACAAAGAATGTGCAAAATATCTTTTTCATCATCTTTACTAGCATGGCCATAGAAGGTATAAATGTTTCGAATGCATTTCATGCATGCATGTATGTCATTGGTTTCCTTTAAACATGTGTAAAGTAGTAAAAACAAGAATCTCCTTGTAAGCATGTCATCAATATCATAAAAACCTAGGTATTCTAAGGAATATCAATTTCGTACATGGACGATAATATGTATAATTACACGAATTAAAATTTTCTTTTAGAAATCTTAGAATTGGAAACGATCATTGATACAAAAATAGAAAGAATTGTTAGGGAAAAAAACAGAGAATACAGGAGACATTTATCATAAGTAAATCGCAAAGGTAAATGCAGTTCAGGTAGCAAAACAAAACAGATTCCGGTCGAAAGATTCAAAATATGTAATATTAAAGATAGCTCATATATTACTGTAGGATGATTAATTTTCGATTTCTCTGGTCACTACTTCCTTTAAAGTTGACCTTAATTTCTTTAACTAAGCTGCTATATTTGTATAATCAAACATTTTTAAAAAAACATTATTTCTTTAAAATGGGCCTGATTCAAAATTGGTGCTTAACAATTATTTGAAAGTTCTTGATACGTTCTTTTTTATCTGATATTTTAGTTTGGACTCCAGAATTTCATTAGAGATTTTTTTTTACAAATTATAAACATAGAATTTCATTATATTCTCATTTCTCAGTAATAATAACTTGTAAACAATAACATGTTGTTTCTCACTAATAGACGAAGTAAAAATGATTCTATAATTAATGAAGTTATAACGTAAATACGTATGAAACTAACACTGAAATAAATTTTAAGGTTCCTTAACATTATATAATGTTAATTCCAGAAACTTCCACATTCTTTATAATATTGATTTCTCTTCAGACAACTTTGGATGAATTTGCATCAACTTCTCTGTTTCGTCCTATAAATTAATCGGTTTGAACAGTTCCCTATAGAAGCAGCATTTAAATCATTGACAAGGAATTTTGTCTTAAATTTCTAACCAAATCAGAATTTTCTTACTCAACTTTCTCGTATTCTTTCGAAATGACGTTTTAAATTTTTTTATCATTCTATGGCTATAGCTAAGTAACATTGTATAACTAAGTAGATGCATTTTGTTGATCAACTGAATTCAGAATTTGGTGCAGATAAAAAAAATTGACTTCGAAACCACATTCCAAAATTCATATGGACTTGGCGCAATATTAAACATTTCTAATTTTGGCTTTAAAAATGCCATATAAACATTACTATTTCTAATTTTTTTAACATGCACGATTAGACATGCTGACCAATAGTCAAGCATTTAATGGATTTGATCAAAATGCGAGTATATTTGAAATTAAAGTTATAAAATAATTAGCCACTGTCATTGATATTTATTTGATTTGCCTTTTGAATTTGTCCAGGGCTTTTGTATTTTTGTTAATGCTTTAAATACATTTCCTGCAATTCAATATTAATATTTAGATTTGTTTTGTGACTATGTTTTTGTTTTGTTTAAATTCTGCAAGGTCCATATCAATGCCCCACGTTAGTTTGGATAGACTGCATTAGTGTGGACAAATAAATACATAAATCCTATTAGCTAGTTGTATTTTTAGTTAATACATTTGCATGCACGCGGAAAAAGGAATGATATACACATTTCAGGTAATTTATCATACCAGAAAACAATAGTTTTCTGGTTCCTGTTCACTTTACTTCATCCAATCAAGATAGCAGATAAAGGGGAAAAAATGCTTGAGCTTTCCTAGATTTTTATAATTAGAAAAGAAAAGTTGCTGTTTTAAAATTTTGTTGCTCTACCATTTCCTGGCCTTTAAATATTCAAAAAGAAAAAGCAATATCGGAAAGAATAGGACCGAAAAAAATAAATCTTCAGAATAAATCAAAACTTTTGGATTTCAATTCCTCAACTATCAAGAGAACATCGAAAAAGGACAGCAAGAAAATCCACTGTCTGCATGCGATAGACATTCCTTTTCACAACGTGAAAGCAGGTGGAAGCGATTGAGTGACAGCCCTTCAAGAGGAGGTGGGCCATAAATACCCCTTCTACCCCAGGGAATGGAGCTACGTAGCATCCGGATAAACTATCTCTAATGAAGAGAACATCGATTTTCTAATAATTACCATCGAGACTTAACGCCCGGACTGCCAACAACAGGATATGAATAGATCGAAAACAAGCCTTATCTACGGAGCTCCAAAAACGATGCAGGAAATGGTGGCAGGAAACGGAAGACAGAAAGATTCCCTCAAGAATATGAGATGGATATTTTTTTTTTACAATGCTGATTATGAATTGATCATTGCAATGCCCATAAAATATCCTTCCAAATAAGGTTTTTTTTCATATTTATAGTCATAGGAATAAAAATATTCTATAGTATAGTATAGAGGATCTTTGCAAATGATAAGAATTTAATTAGTTTGATTATGATAATAAATAAGAGGTTTATATTTATTAAAAATAAATGGATCATATTTTTTGGCATGGTTTCCAAAATGGAAGGTATTCTATGGTTAAATAAATTTTAGATTTGATTTAATCCAGTTGTATTAGAATCTCATTTTCAAGCAGAATTATTGCTTTGAAATGGGCCTCGTAATGTGGACAGATTACATCTGAATCTCTGTATCCTTTTCTCCAAATTTCTGCGCTACCCCTTCACCAAGACATTTTGGCGCTAGACTCACTTGTAAGCTGTTCATCGGTGGAATCAGGTTCCAAAGGAGGACTTCCTGATCCGAATTTGAGATTATACCTCAAAGTTACAGCTACCCATGCTATTTTAGATGAAATTTCATATTTTTGAACTTGCTATAGATGACCAGTGCTGAAATCCAATCTCGAAGCCGAGAACACTATGACCAATAAATTTCGGAGGAAGGTTAGCTCTGAAAGCCCTGAAATATACCGATATTTATTCTATTATTTTATAATTCAATAAACATACGATATTTTTATAGAAGGTCTAATTATTTAATCATTATTATTATCTAGTTGATTTAATAATGATTAAAAATAATTGAAAAGTGTTTTTTATTAGTCAAATTTCTAAAAGGTATAAATATTTATTTTTTTCAGGAGTAAAGGGTAACACAATCAGGTGGTTATAAACTTTAACAGTGCTTAATGAAGCTACTAAGCATGTAAACAACAATCCGGTCGAATAAGAAATAAGCTGTTGATGTTACTATTCAAACCTTCAGCTAAAGCTCCTGTGCATCTCATATAAGAAGACAGATTTGTGTCGGATTGTTGCTTTCTTGCTTTCATGCAATGTTGGTATTTACACTGAGAAGACAGATTTGCAGTTATCCTTAATAATTGATGGTGGTTACATCAATGATCTAGACGATAAAAATGATGGTTCTGGAAAATACAAGAATAATGGCGATTTCCCAATCAAGATGCCAGATTTCGAGATTTTTCTAGAAAATTCTATATTATGTTGAAGGCCTATAAAACGCGAATAGTTCACACAAAGATCAATTCTTTCTTTGGAGTTTTGATCGCAGAGGAGATTCCAATTGTTTGCTTTATTTAGATCGTGCTTCTAGTTGTTTGCTTTAGAGTGTAAGTGTCTGCAAATTTTGTTCTTTGCGTACATCTTGAAGGTTTGTCGAGTTTCTTTTATTATACACAGAGCCGAAGATTTTTATAACATTATTACATGTAAAAGATTTTTATAGAAGATTTTTTAGAAGATAATTCATGCCAGGAGATATTCTTATTAATATGGATATTGTATATAAATTTTCTAAAGAGATTTAAATATTCTTCGAAGTTATAATTTTTTCCTCTTTTAATGTAAATCAAATTCTTGTTTAAATCTTCATCGTTTGGTGAAATTTTAAGAGTTACAAGACCTAAAAATCCGGTATCGACGCACAGACGAGTATTGTTAACGATGGAAAGAGCTGTCACATGCCTCAGTTAAATAAAGTAGTGTGAAAATTATAGAAATTTCAACACAGAGGTATATTTTAAGAAAAAGCTTGCAACAATTATTCACTATCTTTGGGGGCATTATTACGTGTATGTTCCTTTTCTTGACATTTAATGAACACATCCCATTTATATTCTTTTTCGGGTAAATTTGTGCAGAAAAAACAGTTCTTAAACTTCGCCTCTACATTAATTGTAATTGATAATATTAATAAAAAAAACCTGTGATTATTTTTTAATTAAAAATAATCAGAAACCACATAAATTGAGGTCTAGAGCGTAGTATCTTCTTAAATATATTCTCACAATTCGATAAAAAAAATTAATGCCCATTATTAGCGTAAATTTTATTGCACACTATTTTGAAAGCCAAGTGCAAGCTAATGAATAAAATAAATATGGTACAATTTTAAGCAAATGAGATATTAATATTAAGTTTAAATTTCAAAAAAATTGAATAGAAAAAAAGAAGAAAGAAATGATGAATCCAGCCTGAAGATTTTATCAAGGGTAACCCTTAGGCAGAGATTCAAACCAGGGATTTTTTTCTGTTTGTAGTCCTACTTTTGTCCAATCATTAGCCCTCGTAACCGAATTGCAATCTATACTTTCCTCCAAGGAGTTTCAAAATTGTGATCTCTTTATACCTCACATTAGCTAACTGTCAACATTGGATTATGTAAAACGTCTCCATCGGGGACAACTGATTGATGCTGGCATCATTTCCATCAAATCTGCCAAAACTTTTTTTTTCCATTGACGATATTTTCGCTGGAGTCGGATCGGTTCTTCCACCTGTCCTGGTGATGCAGCGGAAACAGGACAGAATCCGTTTTCCGCATGTGATCGTGGCCGCTCCAAGGAAACCGGAAGTCGTTAACGATCCAACGAAGCTAAATCCATTTCCGTGATGGCAACCCACCCCTCCCGACTCCAGAGGAAAGAAATCGCTGAATATTTCCCCCCAACAAATCCTTCTCAGTCAACAAGAAAAATGGAGAGAACACAGCCACAGGACACTCTGCGGTGGGAAGGGAATTTTTATTTCGCACTTATCCCTACTGCGCGTATTTATGAATTTCTCTCAGGAAGGGTGGGAATTTCCCCCCTTCTAACCCCTTTCATACCTGATAGTGTGAAGTCAGTTCCGAAAAGAATTTTGGAATGAAAAAGGTTTCAATCGCGATTGAGTTGTGTGCTTCTTTTAAAAGAAGGAAGAAAGAAAATGTCGCTGTAGATCGATTTTTTAAACTGGTGCACAAAAAAGGAATATATTTGAGTTTGACAGCAGAAAGTTTCGAAGTTATTTATTTTTCAGATGAGGTGCAAAAAGGTTCAAATATTTCTGCTTTAGTAATTTTTAGTAATTAGAACTTTTTTGTTAGTTTTAGTTTTTTTATAATGATAAATATAGAGGGTTAACCTGGCAGTACGAACATGAAAAACATTTATTAAAGTTCTCCAAATATGACTCTTACCATTGTCGGTTAATAATATTCACATTTGATAGTTTAACAAACATAATTTTTTGGATCTTTTTCTGTTTTAACTCGCTTAAAGAGTGCTATTTCCGTGATTTAGCATTTTTTTAGTTGCGAATATAAGATTTTTTTTAAATTTCGTGAACGTATTAATTATTTAATGAGTTGGAATTATTAGTGGGTTACTTAGCTTTGGAGTTTAAAAGACAATTTTTGGCCTAAAATGGTTATTTATTTCTCAATTGCAGCTGAAAAATGTTCTAATGCTTCTGCTTAAATCATAAAACTCTTTCAATTAGTTTAAACAGTCTATAGATAATACTTTCTAGCCGATATTGCAATTGCGCACTCTAAAATGCAAATTGTGAAATTAACAAATATTAACCAATTTAGGATACTTGATAATTGAATTTTTTTTATTTTATATTCCATTTTGTTTCAACACTCATTTATTGGTAGTTCTGATTTCATAAATCTTTGAAACAATTATTTTCTGATTATCAAGCATTAAAACAATCATATTGTTTGCCAACTAAAACTCTCTGCGCTGTTGCTTATGACGTAGAATGGGCTTAATTCGTCAAACTAGGGTTGAGAGGAAAGATGAAAGGAAGAGATGATTATATTTAAAAATAAAATAAACTCGAATTACTCGCAAAAATAAAATAAATAAATTTTGAGTTAAAGTAAAATAATACTATCAAAAGCAACACGACATTCGCATATACGTAAAAAAAATAAAGAAAAAGTATTTATTAGAGCGGAAATCAAAGTCAGAGAAAGTCGAAGAATTCTGGAAATGCGCTCATCATTCTGGGTCTCACCCTTAAATGAGATTGAATAGTCGGAAAGTGGTAGTTTCGAGATCCCGAAACGAACAACATTTTGCTTAATATCGTTTAAAAAAACAGGATCGTATGCGCAAAGATCCTTATATGATCTTAAAATCCTAATTCTAAAAGAGAGTTCCTTATTGCTGATTATTATTTAATTTTAATCTTCCACTCTAAAGTTTTTGTATGAAGGATATCAAAATTTTCTCATTTCATCTTTATATATATATATACGGGGGTTGGAACATTAATAGTGGCAACACTGCTGTAAAAAGCCACGCAACAAAACCAAAGAATGTCACGTATACCCCTACCTACCTACCTTACCTCTCAGAAAAAAGACTGGTCCTTCCTACGTCACGCGCATGTGAAGTGACGCGAAGAACTGATCCTTGTATTAGCTTGCGGTCTAAAGCAAGTGTTGTCAGCATGTTTTCAAAACAAGAACAACGAAGTTGGATAAAAATTAAATGTGGCAGAGCTCGTACAGCACTACAATGTCAGTTAGGGCTTCAAGAGGCTTGCGGAGAATCTACTATGCCTTACAGAACTGTTTCAAGATGGATAAAAGCTTTCAATTAAGGACACCAAAATGTGCCAGACATGCAAGGGCCAGGCCGTCAACGAAGCAGAAGTGCATTTTTTGAGCACTAATGGACAGTGATCGATGCAAAACCATTCGTAAGCTCTCCCGACACACAGGATTTCTGCATACGATTGTGCTGCGCATTCTGAAGCCTGGGCATGAGAAAAACTGCTTCCCGATGGGTTCCACATCATTTGACGGAAATGCAGAAATGGCTACGATATGATACTGCTCGAACTCACCTCGAAAGCTATCACCGCGAAGGAGAGGCCTTTTTACACCGTATCATTACGCTGGATGAGACTTGGGCCAGATCGTACCTGCCAAAACGAATGGCTTCATTACGGGTCACCACGAAGTTCGAAATTTCTTCAGAACTCCAGAAATGTGAAAGTTATGCTGATTCTCG
>JAPMOR010005204.1:107681-147329 GCA_026543865.1 Argiope aurantia
GATAAATATTGTGATAAATCTTTCTCCATTCCATTCCTTAAAATATTCCATTAGAAAAGTTAATTATTATGTTATTTCCATTTTGCTTACAGTTTATTGAATATCTGTGGTTAATAAACATAATTATAAGATATTATATGAAGAATATCAGTACCAAGTTAATAGCAAAGAAATTTAGTTAAATAAATAATATAAACCTGCGTTTATATCTATAAATATGAATAAATGACTCAATTCACTTTTTAATTCTACTTTTTCTTACAACTCCTTCAACGAGAATATCTAATATGGTGTTTCACTTCATTTTTCATTTATCTTTTTATTTTCAATTCCAGTAGTAATCAGAAATGAGTTTAACTAAATAGTTGTAAATAAACCAGAGAAATTTTATGCACTTAAAGATGAAAAATAGAAAACATAAAAATACAGAGCTCTTATGTATTTCAGAAATTACGAAAGCTTCGCCGGCAAACGAAACAAGAAAAAATCATTTGACATATCAAATGCTCGTAATTTAAAATGTTACATTTTTAACAATTAATGTGAGTTTTCAGAAACATCAGAAAACAATGTAAATAAACAAAAAGATTGGACAAGAATATCAAAGCAGTTATGCCGAAAAATAAAAATATTTATCCCCTCCTCTCACTTTAGTGAAAAGAAAGTCGAAAAATGCTCGCCTTTAGATAACGCGTTTCTGTGATTCTGTTAATGTGCCCTTTGGATGCATAATACGATTAAGATCATTAACTTTAAACAATTTCCTGCAAGGTTTAATCTGCTGCGAAGAACAGATGCTTTACTGGAACCCCTCTGCCTCCCCTCCTTTTCCCATTCTTTTGCTCAGACGATAAATTTATTACTTCTCATTTGCAGACAAAACGATCGAATGAAACTTCCCATAAATACAAACGCAGTTTAACACCTCGAGCGAATTAAAAGTAAAATAACAGCTGTCCCCTCACCCCCCAGCCCAGCCCATTTTTCCTTTAAGAAATTTTCGCATACCCCAGGAAAACGAGCACAAAAGAAAATCACGGGACGTGAAAAAAAACCAGGAAAAGAAACGTTAAATAAAACACACACGCGCACTTCCCCTCTGAAGTACGTTAGAACAAAAAAAACTATCTCGAAAAGAAAGAGTGTAAAAAAAATTGGTAAAAATGAAGAGCTGAAAGAGTATTATTTAGATAATGAGAAATTCCTCCGACGGTGAAACAAAAAAAAAATGAAGTAGAAGAAGAGGATTAAAAAATCCAAGACTGTTGGAATGAGAAGGTTCCAAAGAGAAACACTGAGTTTGTAGTAATAATAATCGGCTGCTATGAGCGACCACTTACGTTAATGAGCGCGGGGCACTCCTCAGGAAGACGAGTAGGTGAAGCAGGGATGTGGAGGGGCACAGGGAATAGAAATTCATCCCCACACATTCTCCTTCTAGTTTCCCTAAGAAAACCTTCCTTTTACCGTGCTTCAAAAATGTAATTACTGTAATATTCGAAACAACGTTCTTTGCTCAGGAGAAGTTACTGGGATCGCGGCCTTTTAAATACAGTGCAGAACCCTCTCCATTGGCGAGCACTCCAAAGGTGAAAGTTCTGTACCAGTTGTAGAAAAGGAACGCTTCGTTAAAACGGTATTATGGCCTTTATACGTTTGTTTGCTTCTGTTGTGTCTGACGGTCTCTCTTAAGAAAGTGCACTTATATAGAAGAATCCAGAGATTCACTTTCATGGTTGTACTGGGAATTAAAACTGTAAACAACTTTGTTGCTTCATTTTTTTTACCTGCCTTGCCTTAGCAAATTTGTGTCAAATACAGAAATAGTATCGTCACCATTTTCCTGTTAAATTATATAATCCATTTTGCAATGTTCCTTACTTTACATGCAAAAAGAACACAAGCTAATTCTACAAAAAAAATTATTTTCTCGCACGAAGTATTGTAATCATCAAAAAAACAGGACATTTTGACGAATCTTCACGTTTCATAACCTCGGTTAGTTCGAAACGTAGTTAAGTCTTTGAAGATGCTAATTTTAAAATGTTTTGAGCAAGATGAATAAAATTTGGAATACAAACCAATTTTAAACGAAATCCATTCTGATGAAATCTCTCTGTCTGAGTGAACAAGTAACTCGTTAATTACAAAATGCAAAGATACAGGTAGATAAAATTTATTACACATGCTACCATTTAAAATATAGATTTTTATCGAATCTTAAATCAAATCTATGAAAGTGTTAACCATTCTGACGGTCTGTACTTTCGCATTCATCTAAACGTAATAATTCATAGATAGCCATAATGACTTGAATCAATGAATTTCGACATATGATCTTGTGACTATAAATGTAGTTCCGTGTCAGATTTTGTTTTCAATCAGTGATCGTCGAGGAAAATAGACAATTTAACTTCTTTTAGCCTTCTTCAACAGTTCTCGTGTCTTCTTTATGCTGACAGTCTATGTGAGTGCTTTTTGTACTGCAGTCTATATGATTGATTTTATTGGAGTTTTAATAAATGAAAATTCACAACATTTTGCAAAGAAATATTGAAAAATGTTTTACAAAAATTATCATTCGTAATGTGGAAAGTAAATAATATGTAAATGTCGATCACCATCTAGGCCCAGTAGAAGATTTCATGAAATAGAAAATTTCATTAAATGGAAATTCACTGACTGGCGATTCTATTGTATCTCCTAGATTCTGCAAAAACTTTCCAAATCGTATTTTCCATATCCATTCATAATACGTTTGATTGAAAAGAAGGTCACTGAACAAAGATGGTAATGTATTTATTGATATTTAATTTAAAAGAATAATAAAAGGAAAGAATTTATTTGAAAACAACAATCTAAAAAGTAGGGAAACATTCATTAAAATATACTAAATTTTTTTTATAATTATACTTTGCATTTATATTAAAATTGCCTCCTTTGGCGGCCAGCTAGTTTGCTTGGAATATTAATTATATTTAATTTCATAAAAATCGGTTAAACGTAATTTCCTGTCTATAATTCCATCAAAATGCCACAAATGGTAAACATGTTATTTTAATTCTCTTACTATGTACTGTTCCTTGTATACATGAACTTTACTAATGGAATGTTCCTGATATCGTAGAGCTATTAAAAACGTAATTCTCCTGCTTTCTCTCTCTTATAACTATAGCAATATTGCAAATTCACTTTCTGTTTGACTAGTAAACTTCAAAAGATATTAAAAATAATAATTTTTTCTTAGTTTTCAACGCTATTATATATTTTAGGAAATAAAGAAAATGGGTGGAATTTCAGGCCAGCAACTTATTGTCGGAAATTAGGCAAAATAACGAATTTTTCTAAAATTATTAAAAAGAAAAAAAATTGCATGATTATTAATTGATTAATTGATTAAATTGATACCATTAAAAAGAGAAATTTTTGAATTTTTGAAATGGCTAAAACTATTTTTATTCAATAATACTTTCTGAAGTTATCGTGGGAAAACCTCAAAATTCAGCTTAATCTTTAATTAATTAAAATTCTAATTGAAAATTTTGTGCATTTTTATCATATTTGTTAGCTACATGTTAAACGGTTTGGTCTGTAGAAAGCCCACATGTACGCAAACATTCATTTTTGTTAGTAATAGAGATTTAATTAACAAGCAAAGTATTCACCGCCATTTTTCAGTTCAAACATTCTCATTATCATTCTAATATAATTATATTTCTGTTTCGTTTCAATACTCGTCTGATGACTGAAAATATGTACACTTTACATGTCATGCTTGTCTCTACGGAATTCGGATAATTGAACTTATTCCTGACGGAAATAACAGAGATGATATACGCAGCTCTCCATCACCGTTAATTTGCCGCGTTTTGGAATAAATATGTCTGCCGACCTGTTCGTACACTTTCCACTTCCCATGAAATTGCATTACTAAATTTTCTTACAAAGCTTCAGAGCAACTTTCTTAATGTTTCATTAGTTTCCAACCATTTCCTGCTTTCGTCCAAGAGGCGTAAATTTATCTTCCACTTAGAATTTGTGGAGTAGACTGGAAAATATGATTTTTATGAAAATTCATCGGTATTTTATTCCAATGAAAATTTACAGTTCTAAACAAATTTATAATATAAGTTTATAAAAATATTTTTAATGGAGTGTAAAAAGTATTATTTTCTGTTTTTGTCTTTGAATTAATAGTATAATAAATATTGTACTACGAAACAGAATTTAAAAAATGGAATCGAATTTCAAATCAAAATTTTTCCAAAATTTTAGATGGTACCAAAAATAATAAGTAATAATTTTATTAAATGAATCGATTAACTGATAACTAAGTTTACAAATTTTAAAACAGTGTACTGTCATCCGAATACGATAGTGCTTAAATTTTCACAACAAACGGAAATTGTTTGGGTTCATTAAAAAGTACAATTAAGTTAATGTCACTGGTGTAATTGCCAGTTTCTCCTTTGCTTGCAGTATGCGGTCTTTTTGAACAAGATATAAGTTGTTGAATTGTCGAAGTTACAAGAACTCTTAACACCTTAAGAAGCGAATGAAAAATAAATTACAATATTTTATTTTTAAAAACAAAATAAAAGTCAAATTAAGCAAAAGCGAATAAAAAATAGTGAAATTTTGATTCTGAAATGATTATATAGAATATGTTTGAAAAACGAATGAATTCAAAGAATATGCTTATTTTCAAATGATTCGTGAGCCCTAATATCAAATTATCAATATTTTTTTAGTGAATTTGATTAATACTTTTGGGATACACAAAGCATAAGTAAAGATTTTTGTAGTTTCACATGATAATTATTAATATGTAAAAAAAGTGGTCACAAAAAAATTCCACCAGATTTTAATTTGGTGAAACTAAACAAAAGAAAATTAAGAAATTTTCTCTTAAAAATTTAACTGCTGTTTCTAACTTATTGCATCTAGAATTTTTGACTGATTTAGAAAATGTTTCAATATAATTATTACTAACTTAAATAATTTTACATCATTAAAAACGCAAGTATCCGATATAAGTGACGTTGAAATTTCTAAAAAACCAAATATCCTCAATACCGGTAACACTGATTTTAGCTAAAAAGGGAGATCTAACTACGAGCAGTGATAACTGATGATTGATGAAAATGATTATACTCAACATTTATTATTTTCCGTAAGATAAATAAGAGACTAATAGCAATCATTTATTACCATTTTTACACATCAGTAATTTCCTGAATATCATTGCCTTTGAAATTATTTATTGATCTGAATTTTTTCCCTTCATGATTTCTTCAGTGCATATTTCCCTCCTCACTTCATTTTCTTCTTTCTTTCATCTATTTTTCATTATTCTTTTTCTTTTCTTTTTTTTAAGAGAAAAAAAAGAAAGAAATTTTTTTCAAACAGAGCTGCTATGTAGAAAATTAAAACAGTCCCAAAAATTGTCAAACAAATTCCGTGTTCCCATGACATCAAGAAGCACGAGGGGCACCTCTAATGCCTGTGTGGAAAATCTTATTTGATCTATGGATGGTGTCAGGACTTTATAAGCGATATCTCTCGAAAATGGGAGGAGGGTCGGCGGCCTGTGATGATATATTTAGAAGTCATAAGCTTTCGTAAGAAATAAAAAAAATTACCGAATTCGGTCCAGTGATTGGAAATGGGATACTGATTCTTTAGTATCTCTAATTATTTTAAATATATAGTTATCTTCTTATCAACGAACTTTTTTGTCTGTCATAGATGTACACAATTTTTGAACAATGTATTTTGTTTATCATATAGAAAAATTATTCAATATACACAAGAACTATTTTTCTATAACAAAAAATTAAAACTCTCGAAAAAATTTCGATTTATAGAGATTTTCATTATATAGAATTGTATATACAACTTACAGCAAACTGAGTATTTTTAAGTTCCAATAGTGGCAAGATAAAGCAAGTCATTAAACTTATCAAACTCTATCTATGAAATCTATTATACTCTAGACTGAATATTACATTCGTATATTGTCACCATCTAAATAGCGAACAATGCCCGACGAAATGCAACCGCAAACCTGCAGAGAGAATCGTCACGTTTTAGTCTTTCCCAACAATTCACAGGAAATACGCATTCCCTTTGGATGGTTAGAATTCCTGAAGTGGAATTTAGACGCAATATTGCTAACCGCATGAATAAAGTAGGCTAGTAACGTTTTCTCCGCATTATGCATTCACACATTTCGACCGTATTCATGAGCAAGTGTGTGCAATAATTCAGGTACTACGCTACCACGTACGCCCTGCATAATGCAGACTATTCTAAATTGGAGGTAATTACCTTAACAATGATTTCAGCTTTTGATAAAGTGAAACTGTAGTACATAGATATTTCTTGGTAAGTCTTTATTAAGGGTTATTTAAAGAACAGCAGTTGTAATAAGAAAGATTATTAATCTAAGTGAAATTCACTTCATACATCTACCGTGGTTTATAAAGATACAACGTAACAAGCATCGTCAGATTAATTATTTATAAAAATACAAGATGACAAGTATTGTCATATTAATTAGTATAATTTATGTAAAATTTAACAACGGCTTTGCAAATCAAGTATGCATATCAACAGGAATTAAATATAAATAAAATGGAAAATTCTAAATATAATTATTTAAAACACATTAAAATTTTAATTATTATATCTATACAAATAACAATAAACATTTCAGCATTATTTTACATGCTGCATGAAAATGCTAAGAATGAAGTATGCATTTCTAAATCATTGAACTGTTATTCTATGACTTTGCCAGAGCAAAAGTATGATTTGTTATTAAAAAAAATATAAGAAAATTTAGTGAATAGTTTTACAAATCAATGCTTTCATTTCTGAATGACTGATTTTGGAAATGATTGATTAATATATGTTATGATTCTGTAATTTTGATACAGGTAAACTGTGCTATTTCATATTTGTGAGATGGCAAAAATTATTTGATAATCTGTTGTACAATAAATATATGTGAAAAATATCGCATTTGTTATTTTTATTTATTTTTTAAAAATTACAGATTAATGCAGATTCCGAACTGAAGGTGTAATCCTTGAGAACTACTATTTCCTTTTTATATGTCAACCAAAACATGATTTAATAAACCTTTCAACAATGAAACAATAAATTAATATTTTGACACAGAAGTGTTTTCGATAGTATTTACAATGTGTGTATAAAATTTGATTTCATATATTAATCTTTTTTATCGCCAATAAAAACACTTTTTTTTCTATTTATGTAATTTAACTAGCGGAAACGATCTCGCCAAACCTTTCTAATTATCTTTAAACCTTTCTTACTGTCTAATTATGGTGTTATCTCTTTCCACACTTCGCACAAAATCGTTATCCGTAAATAATATCATGAAGGCCTTACTTGGCATTGGCGAACAATAATTAAGAAATATAAATCTTTTGCTTGAAGTTAGCCTTTTCTCTAAATATATCGTACGATCTTTGGGGATTCATCTCTAGCATGTGGTTAGTACACACGTAACTGAAAATCGAATCAGTGTTTTGGAGGCCAAACAACTGAAAACAAAATTTGGTATAACTACTACAGTTGTAGTTACAAATTCACATAGCCCTTCACATATATGTATACGAAAATACCAAACGACAGACGAAGGATCCTTAGACGGATTTAGTTGAAAGTTTGATAAGAATCTACATTTTAAGATGCTAAACCTGTGAATCAAGCTTAATTGAACTAGCTCTTTACATTTTGTAGTTATCGGTTTAACTTTTTTTTTGTGGTTATCGAGAAATTCGGACAGTTGGACAGACAAACTTTCTCCGAAGGCATTTCGTTCAAAATTTGATAGATACCTACAACTTTGATGAAAAGTCCATGCACCAACTTCTATCGAGTATACCAAGTGTTCAAAGTGTTTTGTTCGCGGATAGATGGATAGGCAGATAGAAATAATGCTAAAAATGTGTTTTAGGAATGTTAAAACATTTAAATTTGTTAAAATATCGATTTCTATTATACTTTCGCTTTGAACACTTTGTATGTCAGAAAGTTAAAAAAAAAATTGCTTAGAGAGGATCTCAAAGCTTGATTGTTATTCGTTGTAACTACTGTAATATATAGTGAAATAACTTATTTTTATTTTATTTTATTTTATACGCTTGCATTTGCTGATCTAATGGATTATCTAAATTAATCTCAAATTCTGAATAATCTTCGATATCAACGTTAATTTTAAAACAAAGAGGAAAGAACAAACTTCATAAGCTCATAAGATTTTTTTCAAATGGCCGGATCAATATTTAATGCAGGATACCATGCACCAAATACTTATACCACATTCTAATTTAAAAATAACAACTTTATGCATTGAAAATATAAATATGCCCTTTTTCATCAGGCAAGAAATGAAAAAATTAGAAATCTAAACAAAAAAGAATTTAAAAATCTAAATGGTGTTAGTACTTTGCATTTGAAAAGTGATAGTTTTTCTTTCGAATGGGTTTTGCAAATTTTATTGACAAATCTCACCCAATCCGACTAAGTTGAAATTAACTTTGAGTGCCCTGTATTTTTTCATGGAAATGAGGCTTCATTTTTAAAAATCATCAAAAAGAGAAATCCAAATATATCTGGTTTTATCTCAAAGGCTATTGTCAAATTATATAAGATGTACCTAAAATGTGGTTTAGAGTTCAATCTTTTCCAGTTAAAATAATTAATTACTGAAATGTTTGCAATGTCTGTTCAAATATAGTATTATACATGTATAGAGAATGAATAAGATTCTAGACTAGCAAAATTAATATTTACTACCTCTGTACTTATTTAGACTATTGTAATTTTAATAATATTATATTAAAGTTTATTAATTAAAGCGAGTTATAGTTATGCTTTTTCATTACTGCCGTACTAATTTAGACTATTGTAATTCTAATAATATTATATTAAAGTTTATTAATTGAACTGAATTATAGAGACATTTTATCATTTTGTATTTCTTTTATTTCGTATTAATAATTTCAGAGACTCTCTAAGAGATATCGGATCATTTTCAATGTATAACACATTATTTATTTTACTCTTTAATTTCTTTTCTGACCGTAATCATGATTGCTAGCATACAAATAAATGCATTTAATATTTTCACTGTGGGATTTGTTTACAAACGTGTAAAAAAACGTAAAACTTAAAAGTTTTGCATTAATTTTAATCTATAAATTTCAATACCAACAAATTTTGTAATTACAAAAATTTTATATTCAGGACAAAAAAAAAATCGTAAAAGATGGATACTAAATTAATATGCGTAAGATTTAAATAAAACCTGAATAAAACATTACATAAAAAAGTAACAAGTTCTTATTATTTTCGCTGTTACTAATGAAGGAAGTATACTTACGACTTTCAATAGAACAAGCTGTTTAACAAGAGCCACCAATTTTGGCACAGATATACTTTGAAGGAATAAAATACGCATTTTGGAGGAATTTTATTAAAAATTAATTTGCATTTGAATTAATTAAAAATTAATATATTTTTTTGTTTTTTTTCCACAATAAATCCCGAAACCATTATTGCGCAAAAGAATTTTTATATCATTTTAAAATTAGAAAATAGTTTTTAGCAATCATTAATTTACTTAGACAGTCTATTAATAGAATTAATTAATTATTTATTTTCTGTGCAAATTTTTCTTGAACTTTGACACTTTAAAAAAAATCTTGCATGATTTTCAGCGATAGCTTTTACTGTAGTAATGAAATTCAAGCCATTTTTATTATTATATTAAATATTTAATTACATGATTTCCTCCTACTGTTGAAAACTACGGAAAGGTGATTGCCTATTCTGTTTACTTGAGAAATAAAATTTTGAAATTATATTACAACAAAGAAAATCAGTAATTTCAAATAGATTGAACAGGAAATTAAATTTGTGATAACACAATGATGTCATGGGACTCAATTCTATTAAAAACGTTCACATGCGCGATAAACTGAATGTGTATAAAATATTAAAATAAAATTTATTTAACGTTCGTCACACTTTTATACTTAAAATTATTTATTAAATGAATTGTGCCCATTAAATTAGACGTAAAACAAGATTTTATTGAAATTAAACACAATCAATATTCCAGCCAACTAGCTGGTCACCGAAAGCGACTAGTATATAATAAAGCACAGTTTTTAAAAATCAAATTCTATGCTTAAAATTGGGAGAAAATTACATATTTTCTCGTCTACTAAATTTGAAGAAATACAACCAAGATTTTCGAAATACATCAATTCATTACATGTCATTACCTATAGGAAATCGATTAAACTCGCAAATTTCCAATAAAAAAAGAAAAGATATCAGAAGAAAATTTACTTTTGGATATGGTAAGATAAGTAACTAACTTCCGATCTATGTTTCTGAAAGTGAAAAAGTCACGTATTTCTAAAATCGAACTTTAATGATAGCATGATCGACCGTCTAAAAGCAAAAATAGAAAAAAAAATTCAATTGATTCTAGAGACATCATAAAAAATATATCGAAACAGTCAATAATTTCATCACACACTATCCTGTGTTAACGTTTCTCTTCCAAGCGATATTTTCAGAAAAATAATTCATTTGTAAAATTAATTCTTACTTTATTTTAACACATTTGGTCATTGCCTTCACCTTTATTCTATATATATGAGAAATATTAATCAGTATATCTAGTACTTATAACAATAATTCGAATACATATTTAAAATGAAGAAAGATGTGCACTATTTTATTCAAAAATCCTGCAACAGAATTCTTAAAATGATTTATTGGCAATCGCAAATAAATGTCTTCTTTCCTCTAATGATAAATAGCTTTTAAAACTGTAGACATCTGGTGGAACAATGATTGCAGTTCCTAAGTTCCAATACTCTTTTTCACTTTCTTGTAAGACAAAAGAAAAGTTTTATAACCCTCAAAAAATTCAAAGGCGTGTTTTGACGGATCTTCATTTTCAGACCTCCTTGGATTCGAAAAGTACATTTCGGGCTGTGAACACGGTAACTCAAACATGTTATGACTGACAAGGGGAGAGCAAGAAGTTGAAAATTCAGTTCAGGATCAGATTTAGCATAATGATAGTATACATTTATAATGTTCATTCACAAAAATATTAAAGCGCAATTGCCAGTCAATTTAGAGAAAATGGCCCTCAAACTTTCTGCACAGCTTATATACTACTAGTGAGTCACCGCTGCCGAGGCGCGAATAGTATATTGGTTGAGACAGTGACGTAGCAAACAAGTGACCCGTATTCGGTCCTGTGCTAGCAATTTTTTTTTTAAATCTAATTTCTTTCAAATTAATTTAACAATTTACAAACAGTTTTAATTAATCTGTTTTCATTTTTTATACAAAAATAAATTTATTCTCCTAATTCTTGGATTATAATTTAATTTTTGGAAGAAAAATAATTATAAGTATGAATGCTTTTTTTTTAAATATTCAGAATTACTTAAATTAAACTACCAATTTAAAAATGGTTTTAATTAATATGATACTCATTTATGATGCTCATAATTTATGATACTCATATATTTTTATATGAAAAAATATATATGTATATTCTCTTAATACATAAGTTATTCTTAAAAAGAAAAATAATTTCGTTCATATATATTGCTCTTGAATTATAACTATAATTTAATTTTTAAGAGTTGAAATAATAATTTTAATTAAAAATATTTTAAAATAACTATTTTATCTTAAAATTCTAAAAGATTTAAATTTTTTAATTTCAATAAAGATAAATTATTTATAATAACTCAACGAAGCTGTATTTGTATCGGGAATTAAAGAGAGGAGCTGAAATAAATAAAATTATATCGGCAAACATTCAAAACGTTAATAATCGAAAAGAAAAAGTAGAAAACTGGTGTAAAGTTATGGAATGCATAGGCAGATGTTCAAAATTTTTAGTAACACGCGATATGCTTGGTGCGCTGCCTGATTTTCTGAAGAAAAACAAATATTATTTGAAGGTAAATTTGAAGGTTTTTTATCCATTCTTTTAAGATTTTTTTCTTGTAGATAATCATTATTTATGAATTTTGTAAAGTGTTAAAATCTATCTATCTTGCTTGGAATGTTTTTATAATTACCATTCTGTCTCTTTGAATGTAATAAAAATTAATGAAATATTTTTATGATGTCAGTAGTTTAAATAACATTTATCATCTTTAAGTTATACATGAAATTATTTTTCCTGCTTCAAAATAAGATTATAATTCAAGTATTATGTGAATGAATATTTATTTTTGTTGGAGATTTATTTTTAAAACATTCCTTTTTGATTGATTAAAGGGTTAATTTGATTGATTAAAGATTATTAATTAAAACTGTATTTTTTAAATAATTTTAAAAAAATTATATATTAATTTTATTTTTAAAAAAATTATAATTTAGGTATTAAGCGAAAATATATTTATTTTTAATATTATTATTAATATTATTTATAATATTATGTGAATGAATATTTATTTTCGTGGGAGATTTATTTTTTAAACATTCATTTTTGAAAGAGTTATATATTAATTTAAACTGTCTGTGATTTTATTTAAATATTTTTTAAATAAAAATGGTTTATATATTAATTTTATTTTAAAAAGTTATAATCCAGGTATTAAGAGAAAATACATTTATTTTTCCATATAAAAATTAATATCACAATAATTGAAATTATCTTTAAAATGTTAATTTAATTTAAGTAATTTTAAATATAAAAAAAGCATTTCACACATATAATTATTTTTCTTCTAAAAATTAAATTATAATCCAGAATTAGGAGAATAAATATTTATTTTTGTATAAAAAATGAAAACAGGTTAATTAAAACTGTTTGAAAATTGTTAAATTAATTTGAAAAAAATCTTTAACGCAGAAAATGTTTGCTCAGGATCGAACTGGGGTCTGCAGTTTATTATGCCAGCGTTTTAACCACTATGTGATTCGCTCCTCAAGAGCGAGTACTCATTATTAGTATATAAGCTATGCAGAAAGTTTGAGGGTCATTTTCTCAAAATTGACTGGCCATTGCGCTTAAATATTTTCATGAATGTATTCTAAATATATACTACCATTATACTAAATCTCATCCCGAATTTAATTTTCAACATCGTACCCTCCCCTGGTAAGATGGGTGAAATTTGGTATGAAGTTTAAATACAAAATTTACATGATTTTATCTAATTTTTAACGGAGCCATTCACAGGAAATGTGTTTGTCTATCCATGTACTCAATTGAGCACGATAGCTACAGAATGTAAGGATTTAGCTTAGTAAACATTGCTACACGGCTATCGGATCTAAAATGCAGAATAATATGAGAACCATAACGTACATGTGATAACCACGTGTATATTTATGCTTATCTAATGTACTGTGTATACACGATAAAAAAGTATAATAAAAAATTTATTGTTAAAGTCTCATCATTTCTTATAATTATTTATTGAAAATATGAAATTAATTTTTTTAAAAATTCTTAATAATGATATAAAAGACTGGAAAGAAATAGGATCAAAATAAATTTTTCATCAAATAGATTCTTGGAATTTCAGATATTCGGAATTAAATCAGACATAGAAAATTTATGATTAGAAAAGAAAAACATTATGATTCTTAAATGTTAAATTTATAACATCATACTCAGTAAAGCTCAAATTTTGCTGACATAAAGTTCGAATGGGAGAAAATTTAAAAGACAAAGGTAATGAATTTCAGATGAACAAAATTCCTTTTGGTTTGTAAATAAAGGTGACTCTCCTGAAAAAAATAAAATTCAATTATTATTACAAATTTTAAGTTTTTATTGCTTTTTATTTACTTGATATGTTTTTAAATTGCTTAAATCAAAATTTTAAATTAACATTGTATAAAAGATGCTCTCCAATTGTAGGGAATGATGTATGCAAGCTGTTTTTGACTTGAAAATACCTCAGACTGACACACTATCTGTAAATTTCAACATGCAACTTGTAGTGATGAGGCATTCTTATTGTAAAAATAGTTTAAAACATACACCAGAGGAGATGATTAGACTTAAACCAGCAAAATTTGGCATGTAGTTACTTATTAAATATTGAATACTCATTAGAAAAAAAATTTAAGTTTTTATAAATTTTTAGTTAAAAATTATTAGAAATTTTAATATTTTCCTCTATAACTTGCACAAAAACTATTTTTACTTCACTTAAATATTTAAAACATACGAGTTTTAGAGATACTAATTTGTTCCGTGCAATTATTTTCATAAATTTAATAGACTTTTACAAATATTTTAAAATACACTTTACAATATTATTTTCATTATTTTAGTTAGAGAAACTATTCCATCACGTTTGGATTTGATTAAATAAATATTTGTGTGTCCCATATCGCTGCAACATAAAAAAAAACGATATATAAATCATTTTGGATTCTCCCTCATCTCTTTCCCCCCCCCCTTTTTTTTTCTTTCAAAAAAATTGCAGAATTTCAACAATTCAACTATTTTTCTGGTGATATACCTTAATTTCACTGCTTAAATCTAATGCTTTGTATATATATATATTTTACCAAATAATAAAATTTATTGGTAAATTGAATCTCTATGAGACATTTACTTAAACATATAATATTTATATGTTTAAATATTATATTTATATATAGTTTAATATATTTTAGAATTATTTTAACTATTAATGAAAAGTATGTTGGTTTCAAATCAGAATCCATTGTATTACAATCTTCAGTTAGTCATAATGTATCATTCCATGCAAGTGCTAGCAATGCACGAAGAACAACTGGATATTTCATTAGGAAAAAAATCGTGATGTATAATTTAGATTCTTATCAGTTAGAAGAAAATACCACTCTAAAAGTGTTCAGTTTCGGTTGTTTTTTCACTCCACACGTGCTAGATTTATCCCTCTCTATTACAGTGAACTGCCAAATGCTCAGAAATCTACTTAAGAGCCGCTGGCTGAGGCCCATCTCTATAGAGAAAAGTTTAAATAATGGCCACTGGACACGCAAATCAGCGCAAGAAATCGCACATGCCACTTCCGTTGGCAGTCAAGTGTCGGTTGACAACCAAACAATTGACTAAAGAATTCTTAAAGAGCTTTCCTGCTTTTATTTTATGCACTTCAGAGGCCAGGAGCATTGAGGGCTTGCTCACACACACTTTAACGCGATATTTTTATCCTTTTTTTTTTCAGGTAAAAACGATATGATAACAGGAATTATTTATTAGATTTCGAAAATGGTAGCTATAGTTGAAAAATATTTAGGCTTAAGATAACAAATTTCATCTAAATACATTCGTCGTGAAATTAATACATTCATATTATTGGAAATTTCTAACCTCTTTAGGATTTAGATCGTTAATATGCTATTCTTTTTTTTTTACCGTTCATAGAAGTAATAAGAATCAGCATCATAATTGCTGATTGAAATATATGTGAAATTTGTTCTCCAGATTTCATATTGATAAAAATGCCAAAACTCAAAATTAGTTCTATGTTTTGAACTGTGATTTAATATGAAATCGTCATTATTAACTTTAATTGTTTTTTATTGGATTTCTATAGTTATCAGTAATAAGAAACGGGTTTAGAGAGTAATTCAAAAGTTTGACATCCAGTTCAAAAGTTTGACTGTTAGGAGAGATAGAAATACAAATTAATACAAAATCATATAAAAAAGCACGCCTGAAAATGTCAACTAGATGAACTAGAATTCACTGTTTTCCAATGCTGAAGTGAAATTCAACAATTGAAAGTTGTCACAGACAACAGATAACATGCAAAATTTAGTGAATGCTGAGATGGTATACAATCACCATTTGGTTACAATATCAACTGCTGTTGCCAATGATAATAAAATGCAGTATTTCCGAAAATATTTTCAAATTTTTGAGCCATAGATTTAAATATGAATAAATGTGAATGGTAAAATATTTTAGCAACTATTATGAAACTGGAAGTACACGTATTATGCGAGATATTGCCAAATACCGAATTTTCAGCAGTTATTTAGACCCTTTCTGCATCTTTGTTATTTACCTCTAGGTAATCTGGGTGGGGTTTTTTATATTATACATTCCTATATAATCCTGCTTACTTTTAAAAATGTTTTCTGACAATCTGCAGGCTAAATTTTGAGACCAACGAATTGCCTTTCATCAAGCACAAAAGACGATGCTAATTAGAGATATCAAAACCTGAGAAAATCTATATAAACATACTTTCTCATATTCATAATAGATGAGGAAAAATTCAAAATTATCCGCAATTAGTTGCATAAGCAATTGCATTTTTCATTCATTTTGCGAAATTTGGAGAATTGAGATATATGGTATTATTTCTCAAAGGCAATACTATATTGAACAATCACTTCTATGCAAAACTTCTTAAAATATTATTCGAAAAGTCAAATTTCTATTACTAACTAGGAATCATACTTTAAATTGTAGATGGCTCGCTACAAACTATTTGCACATAAACTTTTCAAGAAATGGAAACTCATTACTCAGGTTAAATCGAATGCAATTTTTTGTGTGAATGGTATTTATCTTAACAATCAGAATAATCAGTTTTTACAATGTTACCTTAACTTTTTTTAAACGTATTCATGGATTCTGATTAATATTTAAAATGAAAGTAAGGACATTTTGGCTCTCACATATCCAAATTTTAACATCACGAAATTTTTGGAAAATTTTCAGTTCGAATTAGCGATTTAGTTATATGAACTATCCTCCGCGTTTTTTGGCTTTGTGTATAATAAACCTTAATTATGAGTCATTAATCATGAATCACCTTAATGAAGTACACTGATATAGAGTGACTGATTGGAAAACTGAACACTGCTCCAGAATCCGTTCTTAGCTTTAATGCGATACTCAAAATTGTGAAATTGTACAATTAGTTATAAATAATGCATTAATTAAACAATTAACCCAAATTATCCCTAAAATGCATCTCTGTTAAAAATGCTTCCGAGCAAATAAATATTCACCGATAAAAATTCTTATCAGTATATTGATGTAAATTTTCCTATATATTGAATAATACAAAACTATCGTCCAGATTTCAAATGTTTATAACTTTCTTCTAAAATACGATAGGAAAGAAAAAAATTAAGCGCAATAAGTAAGATAGATTAATGTGTTTGTGATGCAATGGTTGCCCTGTGTGATTATTTTTGATCCTTCAGACAGAATATAGGTGGTAAATCATTCACAATCACATGAAGAATATTCTATTCATATTGTCATTTCATTCTATAGAAATCTTCTATTTTGTTTATATATGCGATAATTGTCCTATAAGATTTCCTTTGCTCACGCAAAAAGCACTCAAGTGATAATCTATTTCATTACTATGTAAAGCACTATATATGCATATCTTCTGCTTGTTCACTATTGTTCAAAAAGGAGGTGTTAAGACAAAATCTATGGCGCATCCCAATGAAATGAAATCGCAAGGAATAATTTTAGAAGATTTAGATAACCGCATGCATATCCTGCATGTAGTTATCAGTCTCGTACTAATAGATGCTAACATGCTTAAGGAATCTGGAGTGAAATGATTATAGTGACTAGAAGAAAGCACAGAAGTCATGTAGGGCAGTTATTACATGTGAAAGATAAACTTGTGATTGTGTTCATAACTTTTCTTGCTATCAGTATTTACCAGGAAGTAATACTTTTTGGTATTCAAAACAACTGTCTTGAATTGTCTTTTATTTTTTCTTAGGCCCACGGTTTAATTTAAAGAAGTCAATTTACGAGATGGTATATATTATTTCGAGTGCCAACAATGAACTACATAGAGTTTTTTTCAGCAATGATGCTTTCTATCATGTTCTCTTTTTTTATTTGTTCAGTGTCTCATTTGAATAGCAGTCATTTGTTTAGAACATTTAAATATAAAAATAACGATTAAGTACAAATAATGAAGGAAAGTTTGTGCGTGTGCGCGCTCGCTCGCGCGCGCGCGCGTGTGTGTGTGTGTGTGTGTGTGTGTGTGTGTGTGTGTGTGTGTGCGTGTGTGTGTGTGTGTGATAGCGGTCTTCAGATCAGATTCAAGTTCGATCTAGAGCTACCAAATTTGGCACATGTATACTTTGGAAAGTAGAAATATGCACCTCGAAGCGATTTTTTTGAAATACTAATTAGAATTTTAGTTAACTAAAGATTAGGCAAAATTTTGACGTTCCCTCATAATGAATTCCAAAAAAATATTGCAGAAATAAATGAATAAAAAAGTTTTAAAATTATCTTTTCAATTATACTAATTTAATACTCATGCAAATTTTTTCTAAATTTGAGCAACTTTTTAGATTTTTTTTTTGCCTAATTTCCCTCAATAGACTACTTTTTTGCTCCAAGATTCAAATTGTTTTCATTATTTCATTTAATATTTAATAAATTTATTTTCTTGCATTGTTTCAGATTATTTGAACAAGAACTATGAAACTTGACATGTTTATATATCTTTTAGGGCGCGAATGTGACCATCGGAACGATTTTTTAAATTTTAATAAATGAAAAAATAATTCCCATTTTGAAGGGGGGAGGGTTCTATAACTTCCGAGAATATTATTTCACAACAATAAATTTTACACTGTTTCAATATTTAAAAAGTTGTCTTTTTAATGTTACCATTTTAACAATTGTGCAATTTTTTTTCTGACTTTAGGAAATTTAAAAAAAAATATTTAATTTCCATAAATAGATTTCTACAATTCAAACTGTTCTCATTTTTCTATAAAACGTTTAATTATTGAAAGTAAGAAAGAAGAACTCTATTTAATATATTTTTAGTTTGCAAGGCGAGCACAAATGAATTTTCAATACCTCAAATATTAGAACAGAGGTGAACGAAACAATTGCCTTTTTAATAACTTCATGAAGTTTCCAAACTGGTCAATAATAGAAGAGTTCATAATCATGATAAACAGAATATATGTAAGGCAATTAAGATAACATGATTTTCATGTTTGTCATTTTGATAGAATCATGAACATGAAATTATATCTAACCAATTTAATTAAAATAAATATAATCAACTAGTCACTTAAGGTGATTTATAATAAATATTTTCCTATTTGCCATAACATTTCTCAAGATAAATTATCCTTAGGAAAATTAGTGAAGATATGAAGCTTTCGTAAGAAGGAAGCATGATAACGTCATGGGCTTAAAATAGATTTAAATACCTTCATTAGCCACAAAGACTTTTTCAGTATATGCTGTATGGAATCCTACTTTTTAATTTTTTTCAATTATAATATATTCAATTCATTCAATTATATTCAATTTCAATTATATATTCTAGATTATTCTTTACATAAAGAGAACGTTTTTAACGGTAAAACTTATCAATTTTATTCACTCCTGATAATAATAATAAATATTTTCCCGAAACATTTGAAAACATTTAAATACTCAGTATTTTATTATAATCTTTATTTCTGAATTATTAATTCAGTTGTTATTAATCTCGGAGAATTTAAATTTGAAAAGTAATGAAAACACTTTTTACGATCTTTATTGATCTTAATAGCATGTGTAGTCACTCGCAGAGCTAAAGCCCTTCTTATTCGATATCATATTTTAGTAAATATACTAAATGGAAAATTTACTTTCTCTGCAAATATTAATGTCAAATGCAACCGGAATAAAATCTGATTTTTGAAAATATTGCGTGTCTAAAGAAAATTGAGGCTGCATAAAAATCATTCTAAAGTAAAGAGAATAAATTGCGTTTTCAAAAAAAAAATGCAGAAGGGACTGTCATTATTCCAGCATGTGCATACAGATCGATTTCTCCAACAAATACATATACAGGAAGGGAAAACAATATATGCTTAGAGAATGGAAACAGTGGGGAAATATTAACTGGTTGGTAATTATCTCAGTCCTGAGTGCCTGGCCGATATTTTGAACAATGTTTTGTATAAAATTTAATGACATCGAATTATATTTCAAACCCTTTTTTTTAACTACTGTCTATGTATTAAGCTACTAGATCTGAATTTCATATACATTTATTATTGGCCATTGAAAGCGTTACTATCGTACGGAGAGACGGAGAATTATAAAGGAGAAGTATTTCTTTCATCAAACCAGAGGGACAGGTCTCCCCAAAACTTTCTCGCATACTCTCTAATAATTTTGTCTTGCCCGAGAACACTTTACTTGGCATTAGTGTACAGTAGTTATGAAATATTTTTGGCGTGAAGTGACTCGATCGTGCCATCTTTGGCGAGTTATTTGGCGGTTAATCCCTGGCATACGTTAATGGTATCCAAAACTCGAATTTATGTTTCAAACACGTTTTTGTCAACCAATTGAAATAAAAATTTGACACAAAACTGCACTTATAGTCACAAAATCCCATACTAAATTAGATATATTTAAGTCATTGTGTTTTTGAATTATAGCGTTTACAAGTGTCTGAAAGTACAGGTCGATAGATGGTATCGCCTAGTTGTATTTGGCTCAACATTTGGCAGGTATCCAACTTACAAATCTGTATATCGAATTTTATCTATCTAGCTCTCTCCGTTTTTTAATTACCGTGTTAATTATATTCGAAAAATCGGGCAGACATGAACAGTCCTCTGAACATATATTACTCAAAATTTGGCACATACCTAAAAATTTGGTGTAAAGACTATATACTAAATTTCAACCATTTAGCTCAAAGAGTTTTTGAGTTATCTTTGTCACAGACAGACAGATGGACATTTTCCAAAAATGTGTTTCTCGAACTCAGGGAGGTCAAAAATGTGGAGATTCGTCAAAATCTTGGGTTCGAATCTTTTGACGATTATTATATTTTTTATGTACTACATATACAAGAAAGTAAAAAATTATATCGAAATTTTGTTTCGATCTTCATCAACACAAACACAGTTTTCGTAGCATTATATCTCTTGATCTGCCTGCCTCTCCGTATGTACATGATCATCAAGATAACTCAAAAACATAACGCGACATTTAACATGAGGTTTTTATACTTGTAAGAGTACAAATAAACGCAATAACTATTAAACGTAAAGAGCTAGATAGATAAAACTTTTGGTGTACACTTTTTAATCTAGAACGTAAATCCGTATCAAATTTGAAACCAAATCCTTCAGGAGATTCATGATCTACCAGTCTGTACTTTCACACTGTAAACGTAAACGAGATAACTCAAAAACGGAATAATTACATGAATTTCGGCTTCTTTTTTGGGGACTACAATAGAAGTTCTGAGCCGAAATTTAGTTTCTGTTGATTGAGAAAAAAAAAGTGTCCAAAATACATATTCTATTTTCTTTACTATGTTGCGAAGTTCACAAATTTTATGTACGGGACTCCGCAAATAAAAATATGAATACTCGGAGCGTTCACAGCTTTCCTCAAAATCAAAATTTTTATACTTGGATAATGAGGAAAGGAATTTATAAAGAAATATACGAAAATTTCCGTGAAGACAACTTCTGTTCGTTTCAACTTATTTTCTATATAAATGAATGGCGTTACATACGTATTTATAGTCAGTACTCTTTTCAATTTAATTAATTAATTACTTTCTGCTTCTTTATTATGCTATTACTTTCGCATTGTTTAATAACGAAATTGCCAATTCATGATTTAGTTAATAGCCATTTAATATTAATTTTTATTTTTGTACCTTCAAATAACGTAAAATTTATACTTATTAAAATAAATAATATCTCGATTTTGTTTATCTTTTACCTTGTTTAGAAAAATTCATATAAATAGGATAACTGTGGAAATAAAAAGCATTAATATATGGATTTCTTTGCTGATCATTAATTTAGAGAATTTTATAACTTAAGACGGATGACTATTCTATTCATATTCTAGCTTCAGAAACAGAAGAAAAATGGCGCTTTAACATCCTCTGTAGAGAAATGAAGACTTTCTGCTGCCCTTTTCATTTTCTTTTGGTCACTTCTCGCATTGTGTCGATTTGTTTCTTGATAATTCACTTTTTTATTTATCTCGTTTGATAAGTTTGTGTCTGAAAATCAAATACAAAATGCATTTAAATTTGTTTTTCATTGTATTTTTTTTTCAAAAAGTTATCTTTTATGAAAAACTTTAAAAGTTCGTGTACCAGATAACAAAACGAAGCCTGCTCACAGAAAAGAACTGCAGAGAGTCTTTAAATATCTTTCAAGTCTAGATAAGTAAAAGTCTTTAAAAAATCCTTAAATTAAATCTTTCTTTTCAAAAACTTTAAAAAAATGTTCTTCTGAAAACTATTAGGAAATATAGTATACCCCGTTAACTACTAAGTAATTTTGTAGCAATCTCCTTCAGAGTACGCCTTCATATTGCCAAAAATGCCAAGAGGTCAAAGCTAAAAAGCAAGATGGCTGCTAAGATAAACAATGCAAGAAGTCACTTAAGATTTTTTAGCAGCACTAATCCGCTAGATTGTTTTGGTTGCTATGACGGCAAGAAACTTAAAAAGAACATTAAATCAGATTTTAATCAGGGTTTCTTTTTATATCTACAGTTTTAGAGTGAAAATAACATTAATGTCTTTTTTAGCAGTAAGCGCAAATTTTCACAGGCATTTTAGGCATATTTTTTTTTCGTATACGAAGTATAGAAAAAGTTTTCTAATCGTCAAAAAATTCGAATTCAAGATTTTGGCGAATCTTCATGTTTTAGACCTTCCTGAATATAAAAAACACATTTTTATTATTATGTCTGTCAATCTGTCTGTTTGTCTGTCTGTGAACACGATAACTCAAAACCTCTTTGCGTTAGACAGCTGAAATTCAGTATATGAAATTACGACCAAATTGTCAGACTTCTTTCAAATTTCGAAAGAAATCCATTTCTGGGAAGTCTGTCTTACTGATGTTCGAGTATAAATGAACTTGATAACTTCAAAAAGCAAAAAGTTACTTGGATAAAATTTGGTACACAGGGTTTGTCATCTAAAATATCGATATAAAATTTTGAATTAATTAATCATATATCGGCCTTTGCTTTAACATGAATGTAAATGCAATAACTCATAAATGTATTAACTTATATCAACGGGTATTTCGGTATATATCTTCTGATCACAGTTGTAGCTTTGTATCGATTTTTTTTGTGTGTCATTCGGCCGGCAAAAGTTTCTAAAATGCATATTCTCGCGATGGCTTCAGTAAAAAATGTTATATTCATGACAACGATCTATATTTCGTTACTATCGTTCACTAATACGATGCAAGACATTCGTTGTCTTACCCAAAGTTAGCAATTTTATGCATAGAAATAAGATAACAACTTCATTGATGAGTATGCGAGAAAATTTCGGAGGGACCACTATCTCTAGTTTTATGATCTAAATTCTTCATCATAATTTCATTTGCATCATCTTATATTGCAATTGGGATAATGATGTAAAAAATTAATATTTTAAAAGCATTTACATTATGGACCAACCTTCACTTATTGTGGAAAGTAAAAGAGTAGGCCAATTTACATATCCAACAAAAAAAAATATCTTACTTTTGTATGGCGCTAAGTATTTAATTAACTAAAAAAATTTAACTCGACATTGTTGTATGTTCAACACATATTATTTAAGTTAGTTCTTCAGAAACGATCGGGTATTTTGGATCATTTCCTGTAGCCGTTTAAATCCAAAATTTTAATATAAATCTACCATTACTGTACCATGGCCACGTACTAAATTTCCTTCATCTTGCTTGACACACTTTTGTATTTACAGATCATTGCAAATTTAAGGAATTTGAATTCAGAGCACTCACGTACACATGGATAGACAAACAGGTAGAAAATCTGCTAATAGATTTAGTCCAAAAATTAGAAACAGGTCTTTAGTTTTAGTTAAATGATCATATATTAAAATTTATCCATCAAACTAATGAAATCTTTCTGCTCTTAAGTAAACAGTCATATTGATAGGCAGTAAAGTTGTTGTTACATGCGATCCATATTACAAACGAAATCTATAATTCTTGCTATATATATATATATGGCCAAAATTTCTTACCCTAGTTTCCTCTACAACTTCTTTCTAGTCATTTGCTAGTTATCCTGTTCACATAAATTTGTGCACATATAAAAAAAATTCCTGTAGATCTCCTTTAAATTTTGTAAAGGATTCGTAAGAAATTTAATGAAAATCTCTAATTTTTGTATACAAACTACATACCAATTATCAGCAATCAAATTTATTATGTTTTTTTTAGTTTTCCATGCACATAAATAGACAAAAAGACAAAATTTATTCCAAAAATGTTTGTTTCAAGTTGAGAAAAGATTAAAACGTATAAATTATTCAAATTTTTTGACGATTTGTATGCTTTTTTTTTCATTCTTTCTCTATCGCATTTCATATCAAGAAATAAAAGATTCTTAGGTGAAATAATATTATTTATGGAAATAGAAAAAGAAAATAATCATAAAAATTGCATACAATAAATATCCATCATCTACAGCATGCGATTTAAACAAGAAAATTATCTTAAATCCCAAAATTTAAAAAAAAAAACTAAAAAGTAGGCTTTTGATGTACCTGAATATCATTGCATTCTAAATGTCATCTTCTTTAAAGATTATATATTGTCGATATTCGAACATCGATTTTCCTGTCTCGTTGTTTTATAATTGCTTCTTTGCTTTTTTTTTTTTTTTTTACTCACATCTGCAATTTTTATTCTTAACTTCTCCACTTTTAAATTTAAATTATTTGACACAAAAATAAGTTAAATTTAAAAAGATTGTCTTAAAATTTGAAATATTATGAATAGCTGTATAATTGACTGCATTTGTCATATATTTATGGACAATTCAATATGGTTTTCAATTCATGCTCTATAGAAACCTTGTGAATGTTCAATTTTTAGAATAATTTATACGGTTAAATAAAACATATGCATATATATAAAAATAGAAACTGGAATATTTTTTAAAGAACTAAAAACTTATTCTTTTGCTTAGAACATTCTTTTGCTTAGAATTAGTCTTCCAGAGTACTGCTTTTTTTAAAAAAAATTTTAACTACTCTGATGTGAAAATATATCTCGAATCGACAAAAAAATTCGAACATATAGAGAAAAATTTTAAAGATATAAAGCAAGATTTTTTCTGCAAATTTCATTCGAAAATCAAATTTTCAGCTCGGAAATTTCCTTTCGTGTAAAACATCACTTTTTCTTCCTTTCTTAAAAAAATTGACTAAGAAAAAAGAATGTGAAGATTAGTTAACAGGCGGTGACATCTTGGCGTAATTTTATGGATCGAAGTGGATATCATGTGAAAAGATTTCCTCTCGGAATTCATAGATCACGCCAAATGTCGCCCTCCACTTTCAGTGACAGCTACTCTTTAGGCGAGTCCGAATTATCGCCAGCCGACGGGAAATCGTCCATCACGAAGAAAAGGAGGGAAGAGAATCCCAAAGGGGCAGCTGCGATTGTTTCGTTCGAACTGCGCCTTTCAATAAAAATCGTCTGCCCGGAAATGAACGCGGGAAATTCTATTAAACTCCATTTAATCACCTAATCGTAAACTCTACCATGATTAACAGTTTTAAGGAAAATGCGAAGGACATTTTATATGGATATCAAGTGGTATGCTTTTAATCATTTAGTCACTCGTAAATAGAGATTCTTTGGGGTACGTAGAGCGAAATATTGAAATATTCTGAAGCCAAGACAGAATCAATCAAATATTTCAATCTTCTATTAGAGAAGATTGAAATATTCTGAAAGCCAAGACAGCTTATTCCTGAACATTTGCTATGTCAAGAAGTATGTAAATGAAAATTGAAAGATTTATATGTTGAGTGATTAAAAAGAAAATTCTTCAGTTTAGACAATGAAAAAGAATTTTTCTTTTTTGAAAGAATGGTTTTGAATGATATTTTTTATCAAAATTGCTTGAAAATGAGAATAGTAACTTTCACTTATTTTTTATATTCTAAAAAGGCATATCAGAGATTTTCCTGTTAAGATCGTAGCCATTTCATATAAATAAATGACTAGAAATATTTTTCTATCAATGGCTTCATAATTTTTTTTCATTCATTAACTTTATTACAAAAATGTTTTCCACATATACCGACACACTCATGCATATCATGTATATGCTGATCAGACTCAGATTAATTACAAGTTTGATTTTAAATTTTTCAAAAATAATAAATGCATAGATGGCTAAGTAAAATTTCTAACGTTTTCAAATTTAGATTTCTTAAACTTTTTTCCAATGAACTATCTTCTTTAAATCAGAATAATATCTGCGTGAAAACTTTTTTCCAAGACAAGCAATAATTAAGAATAAACAAAAAAAGTACGAGTCTGTCATATTGTCCCGTTACGCAATTAGTTTCCTCATAAGGAACAGAGTTTTACAGACAGTTTTAACGGATGCTGAACCGATTTCGGCTCAATGTCTCCTGCTCTTGGCACCAAATTTGATGACCATTTGGCGTTTTGGCAACAAATTTGGGACCAAAAATAAAGGATCCTGAATATTCGAAAATCTTTAAGATTCCTCCCTCAGCCTGGAATTCAGAAGTTTGTTCAAGAACATTCGATCTCTTGTCATGAAAGTTATAAAAGCAAAACAATCGGCCAAGTTAAGCCCAAACGATTAGTCCAGCAAAATCTTTTTGTAGTGTTGATATCCAGAGAATATTTTCTGAGTGCTTTGAGCAGTTTTCATTGATTAATAAAAATTTGTTACTTATGTTCTCGTGTTTACTGCAGTAATATTTTAGTATACACTTCGTTTGGGTTTTGTTACATGTGTTTCCGTTCTTTCTTAAGGAATATAATATCGTTATCTGCTAGTGAACATGGATGGGTTTTTGGAAATGGAAAAAAAATCCATTTTACATGAGGAATTTTTCCGGAACAATACAATTATTAGATCATTTTAATGAAATATTCAAAATAACTTTCCTATTTTCTGTTCCTTGACTAAAACAGAAAAGTCCCTGACTAATTCACACATTGGATATGATATAGAGCTTCTAAATTTCATGTTTATTACCCAATTTAGATTTTAATATAAAACTCATACAATCTAAATGGTACAATTTAATTAAAAGAAAATTTGTTCAATGTAAAAATATGTTATAATCACATTTTCATGAATTTGCGTTTAAAGTAGAAGCAATGTCTTATATGAGCATGAAAAATCACTTAGTTTATGCCTTCGGTTTCTTAAAAGTTATGAAACTTTTAAATACATACTATAAAAGGAGCAATAAAATCTCAGCAATCCAGTTTCGAATCTTTCAAAATTTTCAACTACGATAAATGCTGATTGTCCAAATTTCAATTTTATGTTCTAAATATAGAGGTCCATAGTCAAAGTTTCATTCCCAAACGTAGATTTGAACCACGTGTTGCTTTGATGCAGAAATCTGGAATGAGATGCGTAGTTTCAGGTGTTTTCTTCATCATGGGTTAACACTGTGAGATTTCAGAGCGAAATTAAATTTTATAAAATATGTATTTATAAATACTGCATGTTTTCAAATGACACCTTAACAATCAAAATTGGCTGAGAATGATAAAAAAAAGGATGTCTAAAATACGTACAATTCGTAATGAAAACGGCGGTTATGCACGACTAGAAAAATTAATTGGATTTCAAGATAATCAAATAGGGTATAGTCCTGTTATTAAATAGGCAGTGTAAGTAATTGTCTTCAGGCCAGCAACTTTGAAGGGCCGCAGGCTTCGATTTTTTTTTTTTTTAAGTAATTCAGTCTAGTTTTGTGCTTTCATTTGATTTACAAAGGCTATGCAAAAAGTTAAAGTAAATTTAAATAATGAAAAAACATTTTTTTTTTTTTTTTGCTGACTGGTTGCTTTTAAGTTTAAAACTTTATTAAACTTTGAATTTGCATGTTTAAAAGGTGTTTATGTTTTTTTTAACCAATTTTTTTTTAAATAACTTTTAATGTTAATTTTTTATGCGCAAATTCTGCATCCATTATTCTCAAATAATATGCACTGTTAAATATTTTCTCATTTTAGTTTGTCCAAATATTTGTAATTAAAAACCATTTCTATAGATATAAATACAAATAAATAAAAAAATATTTGGTTTTAGAATTTAGAACTGATGGAAGAAAGGGAACAACGAAATTTATATTGACTAAGGACCATTTTAGAGATTAATCTGATTTCCATCATCACAGATTCAATGATTCAATTCTAAATAGACGTACTATAGATACTGGCATTGATTTGTAGAATGGGGTGAACACCCCTAGAGTTGACCGTTGAGTGGGAAAAATTGAGTTTGTTTCTTAAAGTTTCCATATTATTAGTTATTTTTTTTTTTTGCCTTCAAGCAATTCATGAATCATAGCCTTTTGAGTAAACTAGGCTCAAACTGTATATTACACCATTATTCACAATAATTCTGTTTTCCCTCCATATTAGAGAAGATAATCAAAACTATACCGCATAATATTTGGACGCAAACATAACAAATGTTATATCAACAAAGGCATATTCGCTTTACTGGCAATTCAACTAGTATCAGAAAATTGCCAAACGATTTCTTCTGCAGTTTCTATGAGATCACGAATGAAACAACCCTCATTTCATTCTTTCTTCATTAACGCAAATTACAAATCTCTGCCTCTACACGCTCTTTTGTTTACCATGTATACCAAAATCACAAAAACGGCTGTTTGCGAGACTTTCACACCATCGGCAGAGCTGTTTTCCAAGCAAACATAATTTACGAACCCGAATCATTCTCCATCCCCGTCACACAGGGGACAAATTCGGGGTTATCAAAGGAAAACGGTGGTGGATCGATGTTTGCAAATCCGAAACCTTTACGCGATTGTTTCCTGTTTATACTTAAAGTGGAGCATTTTTCGCAGTCAGGCCATATGCATTTGACAGGCTTATTACCGATCGAGCCATTAGTCCATCTGCATAAATAAATGCGTGTAAACATTGATCGTTAAAAAAGTGAGCATTTCGGTAGGGAGGAATTGATTGGACTGCAAATCTTTTCTGTTCTTTTTTTTTCTGCTTTCTGTTGTTGAAAAAGACAACTTCTGGCGCTTTTAAAACACCTTAATCTGCGTGCGTTTTCAAGAAAGCGAATACATTACCGCAGTACAAGCACGATTCGGAAAAAGCCTTCTTTTCATTCTGAGGTTAATGATGCAGTGAGGGTTATTTATGAATAAGAATTGATTTTTTTTTTCATATATGGGTATCCATAAATAATGACTTGTGCCCTTTTATAGACTTCAAATTTCTATACAGTCCATATTTTTAAGAACTTATTTTTGAATAGTTATACTTTTATGTGAAGAATGAAATACATTTTTATTAAGACAACAAGAAACAAAGCGTTCATCTTGGTTTTTAGAGAATAATGATTTTTTTCGAGATAACTTACATAATTACAGATTTGCTTTTCATTCGTTTTTAAATAGCATTCCTACACTTATAAAAGTAACATTTTTTTTACATTTTGGATAGATAAGAAAGCTTTATCTATAATCTATAATTGTTATATCTTAAATACTGATTTGAAATATAATTTTCATCGAATGTGGTTGTTAATTCAACAAACGTATTAAATAACACTTTAAACAGGTAAAATTAGAAACATTTTAAAATGTAGGAAAAAGGAAATAGGAAAGGAAAAAGTTACACAATTTCAAAGATTAGGAAATTGACACTTTACAGACAGGACCGTTTGACATAGAACTACCAAATTTGGTTGTCGGCTACAACAAATCCATGTCGATACTGCTTCATTCAGTGGTGGTGAAGTGGTCGACTGTACACAAGAAGCTATCAAACTCGGTACATACATATTTCGGCATGTGTAAATACGACCACAGAACGATTTTTTTTATTTAAAACTTGCATTAATTAAAAATTAAGTCAAATGTTGACATCTTTCCACCATAACTTCTGAATATATACAAAAATTATTTATAGCACATATTGAATACACCCTCCGAAAAAAAATCTCTTTTCAATGCTATTAATTTAATATTCGTTCAAAATTTTTCGCAATTTTGGCAGCTTTTATTTAATATTTTTTGCTTAATATCCAATAATAGATTATATTGCTTCTCTGAGATTCAAATCACTTTCAATGTTTCATCAAATATTTAATCGCTTGATTTTCTTGCATTATTGAAAGCTAAAGAGGAATTATTCTATTTAATGACTTTTTGTTTCCTCTTTATACATTTTGAATAAAAAGGAAAGACTAGATATCTCAAAATTTGGAAGACAGATAAAATGAACATTTGCGTATATTTTTAAAAGTTCTATAATGACATGGGACTGATCTTCTTTAGTAAATTGTATGTATTCAATGATTAAAGCATATGTAAGGCAATTAAAATAACATGGCTTTAATGTCTAACAGTTTGACGTAACATGGATTTATATCAAAATAATTTAACTGAAATGAAATATAATCCATATCCTGGGAGAACCAGCTAGTTGCCAAAGGTGATTAGTTTTTAAATAAAACTTTGGAATGATTATAGACACATTAAATGCAATAAATCAAAGCAAAATAAAAGGAAATTTAAATATTATCAATAGATTATTCTAACTGATAAGTTTTATAATAATTGTTTTTATTCATATTCTTTTATTCATTTTACAATCCTTGTTTGTAATAAAATATACAAACAAAAACAGATACATTAATTTGCTTCTTACAAATACTTTTGAATTAAAAAAATCAATATAAATGCTATAAATTCTCAATCATATTACTAATCTGCATAAACATTATGAATTATTATTATTATCTGCGTAAATATTAAGAATTTTGTTATAACTGAAATATTTATTGTTCTACAACTATACAATGATTAGACTATTTCAGATTGAGATCCGTTTAAATTATATAGGTGTTGTTGTTGTTTTTTTTTGAAGACAAAGGAATTTTCATTCTTTGGACGATAAAAATTCTAACTTATATTAACTATTTAATTTTTCCCCACCTTTACCTTCAAATCTTTTGGTTTTTTTTTTGATAAAATAATTTTTTCATTAAAATTTTTCAATACAGTACTCTATAATTCTGTGAAATCCATTGGATTTGTGTATTACTGTAGTGAACTGCAACTCCCAAATTTCTCCAAGTTAGTAGGTACTTTTATATTTCACACTGTCTTAGAAAGAAAAGAGTGAAAAGAAACATTATCCAGCAAGTGTAATAAAATCGCCTTTATGTTTTGAAAGTAAATATTAATTTTTCTGTCTAGACTTAAGTGTTTCAAAGATTCTTACCTCAAAACTTCTCAATCACTGATTCTAAAAAAAACAGAAACTGGGACAGGGGAAAAAAAGTAGGGAAGAATGTGAAAAAGCGTCAGAGTTTTATTTACCCAATTCCTGGAGTGATTATGTTTCAAAAGCACTTCTCACCTTAAGGACATTCTCAAAGAAGTAAGAATACAATCTAATATAGGCCTCGTTGTTTATCCCCGGTTTGAAAAGGTTGGTAGGGAAAAAAAAATAGGAGAGATTTTGTTTTTATTCTGATCCCGTTGATTCTCTCCAAGGCAATCAAAATAACAGCTCTCGTGTCTTCCACTCTATTCTCTCCTGTCCATGAAGAACTGCTTCCGAAACGGTTTATTTTCCAACTCAGGACGCTGTACAAAAACCGATTTAAAATCAATTTCTCCCCTTCGCAACTTGTTGTTGTTTTTCCCTCTTATCGACTTCCCAAAATTTTGAGGAAGAAAAGTTTCTTTTCATAAGCGCAACTCGAGAATCTGATTTTTCTATTTTAAGTTTTTAAGGTTCGTCGTCCCCCTCCCCCCTTTCTTCTGGCGAGCGCCTTTGATGTCCCCCGGGATCCACCAGAAGAGGCGATATTTACTGTACGCGGAGATCCTTCCCCCTTTGAAGTGTCTTTAAAGCTTTTCCGAGATGCTTTTGACAGTGTTTCGCTTCCAGTTTTTCTTCTCTCTTTCTTTCTCTCTCGCTCTTTCTTTTTGTAATTTTTTTGGCGCAGAAGGCGATGCATTATGTCGTCGGCACGCGAATAGGCAATGAAGCGGTTGGCGTCATTTGCCTTCATTAGCAGCGTTTTAATGGAACCGAGGATTAAAAGGGTTTTAGTCCTTCTTAGCGCACACGTTCGGGGACTTCGGAGAGGCTTTTAAGGGGAGATTTCGAACTGAAATTCTGCTGTGCGCATTGGTTCGCACCTGGAGTTAGTTTGCTGCGAGCGATCAATGAATGGCATAATACGGCTTATTTAAAAAATATATAAAATCAAATGAAAATGCCTGAAATCTCATATAGCTTCATATGTTAACCCATTAAACGCCAAAACTCAAAATCTTCATTTGTTTTCGATGCAAAAAATACAAGTTATTATTTTCACCACTTATAATAGTAATTTAATGTAAAAATAAGGAAATTGCACTTAACTTTAAAAATATAGGGTGTTGCGTTGGCGCAACGTCAGCGGAAAAGAAGTACGAATGTTGATCGTTATCACCGAGCACTACGCCGCATTTTCTTCACGTTTTAAAAACTAGAAATTTTTGTGAGCTTATTAAAGGGTGTAAAATAGTCAAAACACTTCTTTAAAAATTTTAATTTATTAAAAACTCACAAATAAATGTAGTTGACAAGCTTATTATGTAAGCATAAGGTGATATAAATTTCAAGTATGATATGCTTCATTACAATTGTGGTGTAAAGCAACTTCACAAACATTCCAGCTATAAATAGTTTGGCTGTGGAAATACTTGCAACGTAGTCTTCTACTTCTGTAGACTTAACAATAAAATTTCCTTCGGATATTGGTTTTGTAAGCCTGAATTTGCTCGGACGTACTGTACCTGATCTTTTCTGATTTATCTCACTATCCAAGGGTGTCTGTAACAGATGAAGCACAACCTCTCATCTAAAATTCAACAGTGACTTTTTACTTCCTTCTTCAGAAAATCTTGATATTCTCCAAGCATTTGTTAGTGCAACATCGATGCAATTTGAAAATAGCGGCAACCACCATCTTTTGCCACGGACTTTAATTCTGTAATTGGAAACAAAATTGTCACACAAATCTACACCACCTATTTTCTGATTATATTGGTCAATGCAGTGAGGTTGGGCTATTAATATTTTCTTCTTCTGACTTTTAGAGTATCGAGAAACATTTTTTAGTGGTTCAATTTTTCCAAACGTTGACCCTATTGTCACAACAGAGTTGTCGTTCCACCGAACAAGTATCTTTTTGTTTACTTCATATTGAAAAAAAAAAAAAGATTGAAAATATCTGCACTAGTTTTATCTTCTATGATTTGTTTGATACGATCAATTAAAGCTTTTTCTTCATTTTTTAGTTGAGGCCTATCAATTGGTTCCTTTCTTGTCCATCGTAATTCTTCCTTTTTCCGTTTTTTTATTTTGTTTTTTTTAGCAGAACTTTACGGAGGTTCTAACTTCTTCTTTACATGAATTTCAACTTCAGCTGCAGTATCTCTAGGTAAAACTTCATTATCGTTATTTAAAATATCTCCATTACCTTATTATTCATCACTAGCATCTACTGTTTCTAGAGGTGCGACAACAATATCGGTCTCAGCATCTTCGTCATCGGAATTTTGTTCGAAATTTTTTTCCAAAACTTCTTCTAATGTAAGATATCTTGTTCTACACACTTTAAACCACAGAGGATAAAAAAGTTGCTACGAATAAGACGCACAGTACTGAAATGAAATGTTTCAAGAAGGATAACAGTCTACCCCCGTTACGCTGACGTTGCGCGAACGCAACACCTGTTTTTACTTTCCCCTCCTCCCCCACAGAAACACCTTCTTTGTGGAATGTACTGGCAAAGAGTGACCTTGGCTAATGTATTTCACAACCAAATCCCAATTTCTTTTAAATTTTAATTTTTTTTAAAGAAAAAATGACTTTGGAAATTTGAACCAAAAAATGCTTAAAGTAAAACATCGATTATTAGGTGTAAAATAATTTATTTAAATCAATTTTTTCACTGATTTGTTAGTAGTGCTATTCTTTAACATAAAACTGTAATTTATTCAAAAATTTGTTTAATCGTTATTTTTTTATATTTATATATATTTACCGTTGCGTCAACACAACACCAGCGGTTAATGGGTTAATTAGAGACATGGCGTGTATGTTGCGTTTGATTTTAAAGAAAAAAATTTTATTTCAAGCTTCTTTGTAACTTGCTTTTTTATTAAATGACAGTGAGCTATTTTGCTCTCCAACTTGCTACCGGCTCCAAATTCGTCATGTGACCTCATCCATCCTCATGAAATAATATATATAATTTTAGAGAATTTCATATATTAGAATTTGTCATGACGTACCTATTTAGCTTAAAAAGGAAATTAGGCCCTAAAAATTTGAATTTGAAGTCACTTATTGTGGTCTTTATTATTTAACACAGTTCTTGAATATGTATTTCTCTTTTACAACATTTAGACTAAAATTTTTGCGCTCTGCTATCCATGCTAGATAAATTTTCTCACGATTTCAAACGTGCATAAAACTCAGAAAAGTGTTTAAAAAACTGAAAGTTAATGAATAATAAATAAAAAAAACTAAATTAAATTCCTTTTTTCGGAAAATTTTATCTCAATATTTCAGATTAAAGCGGCTATCTCTACTGATTTTATTTATATTGGAGAGCGCTTTGAGACCAAAGTGATCTAATGCCTAGGTCTCGGCTTCAAAGAGTTCGAAACTCGATTCGTTAAAAACCCACCATATATGGTCCGGTGCCCGTTGATGTAATGGAGAAATTGGTAAACGGAAATGTTGTCTGAGAGTTCTCTGTTCACCTTTTGAATGCATTCTAAAGTTATGATCCTGTATCAATATAGCTCCTATGTTGCTTGCAAACAGGTACGTTAAGATTGATTTGAAGAATTAAAAATGCATTAAAAACATCAGTTAAATTGGCATTTTGTTTTTCCAGACTACAAGAATGCATCTTCACTTAAATCGGGACTAACATTCTAGGAAGCTAAAAGTTGTAAATTCTTCCATGGATTAATTATTATGTAAATGTGCTTTTTAAAACAAATCTAATATATGCAATATTTATATATCTCTATATAAGAAATATATGCATAAATATTGATAAAAGTTTTGAGTATTAATGCATTTTTCCTCGATCCAAATGCAGTTCTCACAACCAAGTCTGGTCATTTTAATACGATTGGAAGGGATATATTAAAAGTACATTTAATATAGACCTGATACAAGTTAGTACTTTTTACTGGCGAATTTATATATCTTGATATCATAGAAAATGCTGTAAGTTTCATAAATTTTTTTGTCTAAAGAACTTAGAACTAAAAAAGTAAATGCAGGAAACAAACAGAACTAGATAGAGACCGTTAAAATGTCTTGTTATGAATATATAATATTTTCTCTCTAAGAATAAGTCGCCTGGTAAAGAAAATAGTTTTACAGATATAGCACTGACTGCTGAATATATAGAGTCATTGACCTTAACCTTGGCAACAAACTCATTTGGCGGTTTTACGACGAATCTGGAGGCAAAAATGTGGGTACCCCTATATTCGAGAATCTTGGAGATAGCTCCTTTAAGACTCGAGTTCCGGCGTTTGTTCTAAAATATTCTTGTCCTCTTTCAGAAACTATAAATTCTCGGAAGATGGAATCAGTAGCCAGGGGAGACAATGATTGAGCGGAGACTTTCTTTGGAGTTCTCTCTATGAGCTATGCGCTGTTATGTTGTTTATTGCCAATTTGCTGCTTGGGTGCTGCTGTTTTACTGCAAGTAAACCGCAACACACAAGCTTAACTGTGAATGTGCTGGGCTGTGTTTTGCTGTATTTTTTATAGATTAAAGCGCAGTTTTTTGGTACTGTATCTCTTGGGTTCCTCACTGTATACCCTCCACATGTAATTCGATTTTACCTTATCAAGAAAAATAAAAATAAAATAACGAAAGTAGAATCAATGGATGAAAGAGATGGAGGTAAAATGTCCTAGTATTTATGATTGTTTTGAGGTCTTCCTTTAAATAAATATATATAATTTTGTGAATTTTAATTTTAGAAAAACGGAATGCATTATTTGGAATACATGGGCAGCATTATTTATTCGTTTTATAAGAATATATATAAAAACTCATTTTTCTTGTTGAAGTACAATAATGCATACAATGAATGGTTGTCAGATTACGTTAGCGCAATTCTGAAAAAACATTAAACTAAGAATTTTAAATACAGACATTAACAATTTATATCAAAACAACTATTCATTTGATTTGTTTGCATGTTTCCATTAATGAAATATTAACTATTTAATTAAATGTCTCAAAATCCTCACTAATTTTTTTATACTTGAGTAGGCTTGAGTAATGTTTGAAATATTTATATAATAAATGTAGTAAATTCATTCTCAATGCTTTTTAAAAATCCCCTGTTCTTATTTTTGTTCCGAAATATTTAAGGCGACAAAAGGATTTTGTATATTATAATTATTTTATAAAAATAAATTTTATATTAAAAATACTATACATGAAAGTATTTTAATCATTAGCAGTGCCGACTAAATCAATTTGTATATATTAATTTCTACAGTACATATAATATTTAGTTTTTTTTTAAAAAAACTCCTTTATTTTACAACTCAAAATGCGGCGATTTCATTTTCCAATGTATTTAACTGTATTTTTACTCTGAAACGGTGTAAAATTACCGCCAAGTCCTTTTTATCGACTCTGTGTCTTGAAAGTGCTGGATTTATTTTTACGAGTGCTCAACAGTTCCTGCCGAGGCGTCATTACCTCTGACCATGAGCCACTATTTATCATGGATAAATTTAATTTCCTCCCACAGCCCGTAATCCGAGCTCTTCTTTAATATGCGTCCTCCTTCTCCTCGATCGATGCATTCATTTCTTATCGCTCATCGGAATGCTGGTGACCCATAGATAATGGGCCGCCACAATTGCCTCTCCTTTCTCGAAATTATTCAGAAGGCATTGTTCGAGGAGTTCAAACTCCTTTAAAGCTTCGCATTTCAATGGGTTCTGAAGATTCGCGTTTTAAAAGAAAATGGTTTCCTCACCGATGCCGACTCTTTGATGATTCGGGATTCTTTCCTTCCTCTGATATCAGAAGTTAAGTTTGGATATCAAATGAATAAACTCCATGGAAGTTTGAAATCAGACTTAATTCATTTCTATGGCCCTCTGTGAACGCAAATTTAATTTAGAGAACCGTTATTTAAGAGTAAATATTAAAACAGGAAAGCAGACTCGAGTGTCAGAGAACTAATGTTTGCTTCAACACGGTTACCCAGTAACTCATGATTTTATCTTCGTTAGGAGCCCCTTCTATACTAATTTTTTAAGAAATAAACTAAAAATGTAATCATCAGTAATGTTTACTCTACGACTTTTGAATACGTTTCCACACTTTAATATCTGTACAATGCTACATTTGCATAATAAAAATATATGGATATTTTGCAATTACCTCAATGGCATGCTAAACAGAGTCGAGGATATATTTTGTTCTATTTCCCATTAATCAATTCGGCTTAAAATTTTACATAGATATATTATTTAGTTGTCAAAGCGGCGGGTAAAATTTCAATTATCTAACTCAGTTTTTTTTTTTTTTTTTTTTTTTTTTGTCAAAGTGTACAAATTTCACAGGCAGATAAAGAAATTGTGAGTCCATTTTGAGGAATGTAGTCCAAAATTCGCCATTTAACTGTATCTTTTATGGAAAATTGTGTATTTTATTAAGCTTGCGTTTATTGGCGTGCTGAGTTCTTGAGACAGATAGACAGACATATATAGCACACGGATAGATAGACAGATGGTATTTCCTTAGATGGATTTCTTCATAAAACCACAATTCAGGAGTAAATACGTCAAACCAAAAAAAGTCTTTTGCACTTTTTTAATAATAATTTCAATCACGCTAATATAGACAGTCAACCATTTGACAAAATTTGTGTAATCTCTTACACGCATTTTTATTTGTTGTAATTGTTCAATCACATGTCAAATTTTAACCAATTGATTCTCTAGTCTTCATATAATTACGTTCATTTGCACATTAACAAACCGACACAGTTCTTATCGGTGAATTTCAGTCAAAATATGATACAAAACGGAAACTTTAAGATAAAAAATATATATAAATATATTCTTATACCAGTTTTCATTTATCTACCTTGCTCCGTTTTTGAGTAAATGCATTTGCACGCAAGTCAATTTCATTGAACTTTTAATTAACTTGACTTGTTTCATATTTGTTAAAAAAGAATTTTGTAATCAATTTTATATTTACTTAATGATGTGGCAATGTTTTGAGATTTTGTGCTTTTCTGTATTCTCGATGGCAGTATACTGTTCCATATTTTCAGAGTTTGACAATTAGTTCAATTTTGATTTTAAGCAAATAAGACCATTTGACATTGAATTAAAGTAGAAAATTATTTTAGTATTTCATAAAGTTTATAACAATGAACCCTGAATTAAAGGTCATAAAAATAATTTAAATGGATTTTTTTAGCGCACTAATAAAAGTTAGTTTTTAAAAATTGTTCTTTCGTGTTTGCTTGTTTATAGTATTTATCCAAGAAAAGCATAGATGTGGTGCAATTTCTCTGAAAATCATCCATGAAGGCAACCATCCTTATGCATTTAAATTAAATCGAACCTGCATTTCGGGCATAATCTTGATGGACCAAGATCCTTTTGATAAATAGTTGAAAAAACAAAAAATTCTTTATATACCATAGCTTACTGTATGCGGTCAACGCCGTGACGCCAGATAATAAGGTCTTGGCTTGGGGGATAGAAAATAACATGTTTGAATTCCTTTTTTTTTTTTTCTGTGAATGAACTGCCGTCTAAAATTTTCTGCTACACGTTACATCCATAGGCGCCGAGTGTCTTTACACTACTTTGGCAAGGATGTTTTGCCATCTCAGGTGTCGACCTCTTTATCTAACCGGTCCATCACAAAATAAGTCTGATGCTGTTTCAAAACGATATATATAAATCGAATGGGGGTATATAATAAATATAACTAAACTAAAGTTTACTTCAAGGATTTGCATTTCATTTATTAGAATAAGTGGAATTTGAATCATCACCAAATATATTTTGATAGGTTCACCTTTGTTTCAGAAAAAAGACATGATCCACTTCCAATATTAAATGATTTCAAGTATGAAATAATGAATTCTTTTTTAAATATTTACAGTAACTCGAACTCACGCAAATATTCATTGGGACGTTCATGATTATTGACAAACACAATAATCATATTTATTCCTGAAAATTGCAAAAATAAAAATGTATATTTTTACAAAAACTGTGAAAAATGTATTTTTAATATTTGTTAAATGCATCCTCTTACTAATAATATTTTAAATGGCATGCTAAGTTTGGGTTCTTGATGACTAAATAAATTTCACATTTTAAAATGCAAAATTATTGACAAAAATATTAATTATAATATATAAATAAATATTAATTATAATAAAAATTATTGACAAAATTATTAATTACATAAAATTACTTCAAATTATT